>BQNB010085935.1:0-28328 GCA_026074375.1 Tanacetum coccineum
TTCTTACCATATCTTCTCTTTAGGAAAGAATTTTAAACTAATTGTGGTCTAAACCGGGTTTACTTTATATAAATAAGGACTTAAATTATTTGTCATCAATAATAAGAATAAAACCTTTAGAGGATTTAGGAATAAGGGAGCGAAAAGTAGTTTTGCATACACAATTAGCATTTATGAGTAGTGTTAGCATCTTAACTTGTATTTAACAATGATTTCGTTTTTAAGCTTGGTTTGAGGCGGGTGAAAAATCAAGGACGATGAATTTATCCTTTTAGTGTTTCTTGTTCCGTGAAGTTATGATATGAATGAATGATAATAATAAATGCATAAAAATGGTAAAACGGGGGGCTTTTCAAAACTAGTGATTTCTTAATCCCCTTAGATGAACACTTAGCTACTTTTCGAGGTAATTAGTCTAAGGGGGTTGAAATTTTTGGTTTTCTAAGTGTGTTTATGACATTGCGTGAGGACACGGCAATAGCTTAGTATGGGGGATTTTTGATATGTGTTTAATCACATATCAATTTTCCTTAATAAAATGAGCTTAAAAGACCAAAAATACATGTAAAATACATTGTATATGTGTGTTTTGTCAAATGCATTGTGCAGGTAACGGATATGTCAAAAATGGACAAAAACAAAGCAAAACGGACAAAATCAAGCACGGGAATGGAAAGAGCAAAAGAAAACGAAGCGAAGGCGTATACATCCTTAATGGGCCAACCCGTACCCATTTTATTGGGCTGGGTCAGCCCATTAACATTGTATTTTTATAAACCTAAGCATTATACATTTTACAAGTCCAAATCCATATTACCATTTCCTTGGCCCAAATAACAAATCCAAGCCCAACACCACTTTTCTTATAACGCTGTAAGTCAATTCCTATAAACCCGGGTCTTCAATCACTGTACATCTTTTTCACCCATTCCCTCCCTTATTCACACACAAATAAATTTACACAGGGTTAAACCCCTCTCCACATACAAGCATCCCTCCTCTTCTAGAAGATTGATAGGACACGTCTGACACCATTTTAGCCACGTTGGCAATCCCACACTCTTCTATTGGCTGATGAGACGTGGAACGAGATCAAGGGATCTAAATGATTGCTTGAAGAAGATGGATATGAATCAAGGGCTCATATTAGATGTTGAAGACACCTCTCAAGGACCTAAAAGCTTCACTCCATCACTATAAAAGGGGATACAATCACACAGTAGAAATCATCTAGTGTAGGAGTAGTGTAGTGTAGTTTAGTAGCTTATTAGTAGCTTATTTTAGCTTATTTTCCTTTCTTTAATGTAATTTCCTTTTTCAACAACTTGTACCTCTTTTCAGATTAATAAAATTAAGTTCCATTAAATTTTTTCCTTTAAGTCTATTTTACTTTTAAGCAATTTTGATTTAAATATGTTTTGAATTCACTTAAATAAGCTCAAATAAGCTCATTGCCTTCTAAGCTATTGCTTATTTAGCTAAGCCTCCTCAAAGCTTAGCGGAATAAGCCTTTTCATTCTCTAATACCTCAAATTTTGCATAATGAGCTTTTAGATGATAAGACAGATTTGGATGGGCTTATGAGACCTCACCAGCTTGTTTCTAACAAGCTGGTGCTTGTAGATAATCTCTTTTGAGCATTTTTGATCCTTGTTTGAGCTAAGATCAAGGTACACATGTTCTACATCTCATTTTAGCTTAATTTCTCATTTTGCTTATCATTCTGCTTATTTGTGCTTATTACTGCTTATTTCTACTTATGCTCAGCTTATTTGTGCTTATTTAATCTAGTGTTAGCTTAATGTGTCTAGTTTTTAGTTTAAAATAGTTTAGCTTAAGTTTTAGTTAAAACTGTCCAATTCATAGTTAAAACTGCTTTGTATTCTAGCTTATTGATCTGTGCTTATTTTCCTTAAGTTTTTGCTTATTTGTCCTTAACATGTTTAGTTTTCAATCTGTTTTAACAATTCATAGCTTATTTCAATCTGTTTTAGCTTAAAAGTTAAACTTCATGTTTTAAAAGGGTGTTTGGGAAAATGAGCTTTCAATAAGGTGAATCATGTTAGACTTGTTTTTAGCTCTTAAATCAGTTTAAATAAGCTTTAATAAGGTCTGTATGCTAGATTTTATAAGCTTAAAAGTAGTTTTGATAAGTTATAAGTTTGTTTTAACCAAAATTCCAAGTCTGCTAGTCTAGGGTGTTTTTAAACTGCTTGTTTGCAGAGCTTCCTAAAAATCTGCTTGAGTTGTGGTTTTTATACTTTAAACCAGTTCATTTATCCTTACTTTGTATCTGTTTTGAGTAAATAAACTTTGAAAAAACCTTTAGAATTTCTTAGATAAAAAAAACCGTCAAGTGATTTGAAGTTTATTAACTTGTTAGAGTCTCTAATATGCAAATCAAGTGAGGTCAATCCCTAGCTAATGTAGGTCAATCTTTGGTTAATTTAGCTTATTGTGATCTAAGCTAAATCTGTTTTAAGTTTTCATTCTGCCAGTAAGTGTTTTTGAGTCTTAAATTTAAGAATCAAAGAGTCAATTTTCTTCAAAAAGCCAAAATAAAGTAATGTAGTCTGCCATTTTCATTTCACTTTTTCTAGCTTACCCATTTATCTAGTTAGTTTATTTCAACTTATTTGAGTATTTTAAGTTTAGTACTAAATCTGTTTTTGCTTTTTAGCCTTTTTTAATGTTTATTAGTCCTTGTTTTTAGCTTAAAACTGGTAAAAAGTCCTTTAGTCCTTTTTAAGTATTCTGTCTTATTGCTTTAAAATGCATTTTAGCTTATGTCATTTGTTTTTTTCTTAGTCCTTTTTGCTTATTTAGTCTGGGTCTTGATCTGTTTCTAGCTTATTAGCTTCCTTTGAGCTTATTGAGTCACAAACTGACCAAACATTTTAGCTATATATCTTTTAGTCAAAATACACAAAACTGTCAGCTTTAAATAGCTTTTTCCTAGCTTATTCAAAAGTTTAAGAAAAAGTGTTTTTTTAAAAGTACTTATTTTTGCATATAGTTTAGCTGTTTTAAAAGAAAAATAAAAAAATGTTTTTGCAAAAAGTGCAGGTCCAGGACTTGAACCTGTGACCTCCCCCTCAACACACTAATGCCTTAACCAGTTTGACCTTGGGTCTTTTTCATAATACCTTTGCACACTTAATTACTTATACATGTTTTCCAGTTTGCTTATTCGTGCTTATTTGCTTTTTATCTGCTTATTCTTTCAGCCAAATGTCTAGTTTTCATTTTTCATAGGTTTTAAATAAGTCAAAGTATTTTTCATAAATTTTCCAGATTTTTAATAATTAGTTTACTATTTTTAATATTTTATTTAGATTAAATCTGTTTTTAATTCATAAAAAATAAAATAAAAATAAAAAAAATATAATTTCTTTTTCAAAAATTATTTTAATACATTTAGGTTTTATAAATTTGCATTTTGAGTTTTTAAAGTTTTAATTTGTCAATTTTAGTTAATTTACTTATCTTTATTTGCTTTTGCGTTAGTAGAATTAAAATCAAAATTCAAAATATTTGATATTCGAGCATCAAAAAAATACCTTTGCGGACTTCAAATTCAACTCTTGTCGGGATACGACATCCAGGAGATAAATATTGTTTGTCCTCAAGCAATTTTTATATCAAACGGGATACTCTCTATACTATAATTAATTTGAGATATTTAGGATATATATTTAATCATATATATACTATTTGGATCGAATCAATATACAAACCTTTATTTTTCATATTTTGGTGTGAAAACTTGGGAGAACCTTTGTAGCAGCTGCCATAGTCGAATTTTAGGGTTTTCTAACCCTTTTGTACTCATTGTTACTCTATGTTCAATTGAAGTGAAGTTTCTATTCTATTTAATCATTCAATATGTCTATGTGTTGTTTGATTCTTTGTTCTTTGATTTTAATTAACATGTTTGGCTAAATTAAATTAAGTGATTGCTTATGATTGAATGAAACCTAGTTTGTAATCTCTATTATATTGCTTCTTGTTAGTGGTGTGTACGTTAGGCTCTAGAAAACTAGCTATTTGATCTTCATATCATAGCGAAGACGTCTAGGGAAACGTGGTTAGGTTATAGGTACCTGTGATTAGATCTTCATATCTAGATCACCTTTGGGTGGATTCCAAATTAAGTATTTATTGCGCGTGATTAATTATTGGGAGGGAGCGTGTCGAACAGGTAACGCCCGACTAGGTTGTCATGTAGAATGCGTACTTGACAACCCACTGTTGAATTAGAGGAATACTTACATATTACACTAACGAGGGTGACATACAATAGAAATAGAGAGAGCAACTAGGGAGTAGTGAATGATTAGGTAAACATGTTTTTTAATCATATGAGTTCCACACAATTTCCCTTATAGCATAATTAGATTAGATTCAGGAGTAGTTAGTAGTTTAATCAACCGACTCTTCAAAACCCTAGATTTGTACTTACTTTCAAAAAAACATAAAAATACTAAAATACTCTTCCCTCAACCTTTAGAACCTAGGAACGTACAATTCAAGCTTACCCAAACTATTCCCCTAGAGAACGATAATAACCCCCTGAGGCTTGCATATACTACAATACAACCATTAGGTACTCTACCTAGAAGGGTTGTAAAACTTTTGCGATCATAACCTACCGCATCACATGTAAGTATGTGGTTAAAGCTTTGCTTAAAGTGCATCTTTTGATTTGTGTCTTTTGCTCAAAGTATTGCAAAGGTGCAATAATATATCTATCACAGTTCATGTTATCTAATAGGTCCACTTCATATATTATAGCTTATTCATATTAGTATGCATATTTCTGATGAAAAATACTTATGACCTATTATATATGGTGTCCCAAGATTGGATGATTCAGCGATGGGGCGCGTTTTGATTAACACAAAAAAAGAAAACATGTACGTTTTGGTGAAACCATGAGAGCCCCAAAGGTATGAATGGCTTATATATTTAGAGTTTGTGGTCACATCATCAAAGCATATTAGTAATTAATTATCATCAGACGTTCTATGTTTCATCATGTTTAGTCAAACACCGAAAGTTGTTAATGGCGTACTTCTTTTTTGTCATTGAAGTACGTGCAGAGGCAAATCTTTAAGTTCCTCTACACCCACCATCAAAAGTATACATCCCATTGCTTACAAATCACTCAAATAAACCACCCCACTCAACAATATTGATAACTACTTCACCCTTATCAAAATGTAGCAACAAAGACATTTTATTGATTTCTTTCTTACAAATAAATCAAAGCATCTATTGTTTCTTTCAAAGAACAAAAAGACTATAAGAAAACTTTCTTTCTTTGGCTTCAAGATCTTGTAAAAACAAGTCTCGGGTAGTATGTTTTACATTCTGTTCTTGATCATTCGGTTACAGAACTAAACAGGAAGTACAAAACCTTCATTACATTTCGTTTCTTATTCTTTCTTGATAGATTTCGAATAACAAATGAGTTTTACTTCACAAAGATCTATGATGATTTTGTGTTTAAATATTTTATAGATTTGTAATATCACTCGATGAAGCACAAAAACTATGAATCTAAATATAAATATATAATATAAATATATATATATATATAAAATGAAGTATATATAATAATTAATAATCGTTAAAGTATTCAATTTGACTTGATTGTTTGGGAGATGGGGTAGTTGTGATTGTTTGAGGAGGATAAGATTAGGATAGCTATGGGTTTTGTTGTCGATTGAATTTTGATATAGGTTTTGGCTATGGTTAACGAACTTTTGTACTTCCTCTTCTTTTCTTCTCTTTTTGTTTGACTTTTGTTGACCAATAAGGATTGTAACGGATCTGAGGTTAACTTGTCATGAGGTTAACTCGCCTGAAAACCCAAAACTTAGCTCGTCTTCTACACTCGCCAAGAAAGGGTATTCATACTCGCCGGAATTCAAATTTTAAACTCGCCTTCATGAAGGTGGTGAACTCGTAATCCTTTTAAGCATACCACGAGTAGAAAAAAATCAATAAAACTCATCAATCTTGATATTTACCACAAAACAAGTTAAGAAATGTATAAAAACATGATAAATATCAATTTATTACTTGACCTACAAAGATTCAACCAAAGGTTGTCACCCAAATGCCATACGGGGATAGAATTCAGACCAAAAAGTGACATGATCTAATAAGAATAAAATACATTCCCTATTAGACTCTATCGGACATAAAAATTGTAAAAACTTAAGCAAAAAATAACACGACATTTTGGATAATAAAAACATACAAGAGACACAAACACCACAATAAATAATCAACCTGATAGCCTAGTTTTTGATACCAATTGTTAGGATCATTAATCTTATCAAGCTGACGTTATTATGGTGTCGGGTAGCCGACCGGAAAACCAGCCGACCACCATCATGGTGGTGGTAAATAAACTTTATAGAGAGAGAGGGAGAAGGAGAGAGATAGAGGGAGAGAGAGAGAGAAAGAGAGAGAAAGAGAGGGGGAGAGAGAGAGAGAGAGAGAGAGAGAGAGAGAGGGGGGGGGAGAGGAGAGGGAGGTAAGATGTGTATATTAGCTCAAAGACAGAAAGTAATACACACTTATAAAAGTCTCACCCTTCATTGGAAGTAAAGAGGGGGTATATATAGCAAGACACGATCTAACTTACTACAATTGTCAATTCTAGTCCCCACGTGTTTAGCTTAAGATAACTAATATAATTCCATAATGAAGCTCACATATTTAAGGCTAACACATATCACCAATTCTTTATATCTTTCTCGTTTTCCAAACTATAAATCTGCCACGAAACAATAAATCTTGTAGCCTTTTTTTTCTTAATCTTCTCATGAGTTAAATAACTCTCAGATTATGTGATGTTATGAGTTCCTCTTTCTTTTTTAAACATGAAGAACTAATAAAAAACATAAACCCTTTTAAATCTTGAATAATCATATTCTGTATTAAGGTTTAGTTAAATTTTGTGATGGAAATTTTTAAGTCTTGATACACACAACCTACTAGATTTATCTTAACATATGTCTCGGGTATGGAGTTTTTGGAGATAATATTTTTTGAGATCTTTTGGGTGTTTAGTATGAATCTTGATTGGTTCAAGGTCTTGAGTCGTCTTGTTTTGGAGTTGAGGCTGAATAGATAATGAGTGCGATAGTGAATCACAATCGTCCGTCAACTGATCAACTTTTGACGAACGATGATATTAACATCAAGAACATGAAAAAATAAAATTGTTCAGAAAAATCTGAAAAAATTTTGAGAAGAAAGAAAACATCAAATTAGTAAGAATTTCTAAAAAAGATTCAAAATTATAAATAAATATATATTAGCAACCCAATAGAACAGAAAAACTATAGTTACATAGGCGAACAAATTCGCAAAATTTAGTAATATATATGTTTAATAACCTGATAAATAAACCAACGTGGAACGAATGAGGCCCTGAACTGATGAAGTGGATAGAGAAAACCGCTCAATTTCTGATTAGTATGTGAGGTAATGGTTATGAACACAATTTTTGTGTTCAGTAACTATCAAACCCGTATACTTCAATACCTTGTTTGAAAAAAAAATACTTTAGTAATTTAGACGAATAAAATCGCAAAATTTGATAATTTAAAAACGGGTTAAGTCCATTAAATAGAAACGTACTTTCCAAAATTTACACATCTAGTAAACACACTTGTTTTATTACTAATATAGCCATCCAAACTTTCAAATTTGTAACATTATAGTAAAATAACAAGGCTCCTACCGGTGACCACCAGTTATCTTTTAAAAATGACTGACACGTCATCAATTTTTTATTTTTCATATTATTTTTTGTGTGAGATGGATTTGCCGGCGTGTATTTGTTGCCTACTTGGAATCCACCCAACATCATCTCTTCAAATCCACCCAACATTCATCTCATAGCCCCACTTTCCAGAATACTTTCTTCTCATAAAATCGCTTCAAATCTCATAAATCTCCTTCAAATCCACCCACTCTTAAACCCCTTTTTCACTTTCGAATACTTTCAAAAAAAAATATTTTATAAAATATTTATTCAACAAAATACTCATTTGGCACAATTTCTGAAATCTTAGCAACAATAAAAATCATGAAAAATTATATTTGCAAGGACAACGTGATAAGATAAAAGTTGAAAGCTACAAAAACATGGGAACTCTTGTTTGTAATGACTCATTTCTAGTGGTGTCACTTAATAACAAATCTCTTGTACTTTTGTCCTGTTGATTATGGTGGAAGATATCATCATCATCATCTCAAATCCACCCAACATTCATCTCTTCAAATCCACCCAACAATCAGCTGCCGAAAACGACGGCCGCAACACTCACCACCAAACCACCGTTAGATCCGTTTTTGTTGTTTTGGTAAAACATATTGCAATAGTCCTCATCATCTCACGGGTAGAAGGTGTAGAACTAAAAATAGATCTGAAATCAACCATGATTGTTGGGTTTGTGCTAGTCAGGTTTGGTTCCTAACTTCAGATAACAAGGCCAAGCATGACAGTATTTCAAGCACGAAAATCACAAACCCAACAATCACCCCATCTAATACAAAAGGCTATCCAACAATTCAAGCATGACAATAACAACAAGATGTACATATATTAACAGAGGTCGGTGATGGTTTCAGTGGTGTTAACGGCAATGGTGGGTTGATGTTTTATAACAGGGTTGACTTTTAAAACGGGGTATGGTGTTGATGATTTATAAAAAAGAGAAAAATTGAGGATGTTGATTTTGTGAGAGAGAGAGAGAGTAAAATGAGAAGAAGAAAAATTACTTATTGATTATCTAGGTGTTAAAAGGAAACAAAAAAAAAAATGACGTGTCATAATTTTAATGACGTGGATATTATTTCGGTCATATTAGTATAATTGTCTCAAAACAACAAGTTACAATGGCTATATTAGTAATAAAACAAGTGTGTTTACTAGATGTGTAAATTTTAAAAAGTACGTTTCTATTTAATAGACTTACCTTTTAAAAGACAATATATAATTTATATATATAATATTATAGTGATTTGATATGTGTACTATATATCTAGAAACATACGATACAGCCAAATTATTAAAGTATCCAATTTGTTTTTGTATGAATGATGAATCACCACGTCAGAATCACTTATCTTCCTTGGTACCAGACCGGGGATACTTGTTTAACAATAGTGCTAGATGTATGATTTAGATTTTTTTTTATTTTTTTTATATGTTTTTTTTGGGGTTTTTTTTGGGGGGGGTAAACTGCATGAAGATCTAGAATAATAATTTTATTTTATTTAGGATTTTGTTGGAAACTATTCTATAAACCGAAGAGTCCATATAATCTAGTTTAACATGCCAAAATTATGGATTGCAATCATTTTGCGATAGATTGCCTAATTTGTAAATCTCCTACTGTACGACGCGAGCTTAGTGTTGCTTATAATTTGTGTTTTCGTTTACTGGGGGAGATATCAGAATACAAAACCAAACGACCAGATTTATGACCATTAATTTCACCCTTATGATAAATTTTAATTCGGTTTTCTTAAAGAGTGACCATTTTATCTTTATGCAAACTAAATTTCTGAATGAAATGAGTAGCTGACAACAAAATTTACTTCATAGACAACAAATTCGAATCAAGAAAATTTTCCGCTACTTTTGTTTCGTCTTTTATCGGTGGATGTCAGTATCTAAAACCAAAAATTTGTTGTGTATAAATTAAATAGTACTATATAAAAATAGCCTCAAAATTTCTATCTATCTGTCTCAGGCGTAAAATTTTTGATCGTCTTGCATGTATCGTTGCGGTGATTCTGATGCACGTTAGATCCTTGGTTATAGTCCTGCTACTATACTCTCTTCATTTTTACATTTTATTTCTCAGCTGTTCATGCAATAAGTTTATTATAAATGTTTGTGTTTTCTAACGCTTTGATGAAAGAAGTATAATTTTGGAAATTAGTGAGATGGACCTTTAGAACTCGATACCATTAACACGGAATGGGACATTTTGGGTTTAGATTCGGGTTGATGTATCCTTACATTCGTTTTACACGTTTATATATATTTGAATCTTGTCTTTAGTTTCCGTGTTTCTTGCCACCGCGTTTGGTTTGCTCTCTTCAATTATTCTTTGCTTTTTGTCAAATCATGAATCTCAATTCCAAAAATACTGATAAGTTACATGTTGTCACACCCACGAAAATTCCGGTCAATATTTTTAAACTTTTCTGATTATTATTTTTAATTTTTATACGTTACGTTTAAATCTGACAGTTTACCGGGAAGTTAACCCGCATAAATCTGAAAAACGTCATCGGACGCACACCCCACCGAACCGCGTTCCGTCTTTGGATTTTGATAAGTTTAGATATTATAGGAGATGTTTTATCTTTTCTAAGTGTTTCGTAGTTTACGATCACTCCCGGTATTTATTTTTTTCGTCTTAACGTTTAAATTGCGTTTTTCGCGTTTTTGACCTAACGAAACCCCGGAAACCCGAAATCTTTTCGTGTAAACTTTAGTTATCGTCCATCTCGTATTCTAAAGTCAAAAATTCCATTCACCCTCTTCTTTTGATATACATTGGACGCCTAAACTCAAACCAAATGCAAACATAAGCCTTGAAAATTAAATCAAAGGCATCTTTTCTTGAACTTCTCATGCATGTGTATGAAAGTGACACATGAGGGAGTCCATTTCATGCACACTCATCCATCCAAGTCAAGACAAATGCATGCTTACACACTTTGACTTGTACATTTGACCAAAATTTCCAAAATTTAGACCAAGTATAATGAACCAAGACTACAAAAAATATGAACCATGGTCCTTGTGGTTGGTTTCGACCGAACAAGCCTACACACACACTTTTGGTGTGTGTTGGTTACGTGTGCACTCTTATACGCTCCTCAACCCTAATTTTTCTCTATAAATACTAAGCATTTCACACTTTATGGTTACATTCTTTCACTAACCCACGGCCAACAAACACCCCTTTTAGGGTTTCCACATCTTTGATTTCTATCAAGATTCAATCATTCCAAGTTCATTTCTAAGGTTACCTAAGGTGTTTACAAGTATTGGTTCTTTGATTTAAGGGTTTTCTTCAAGATCTACAAATTAGTGTTTGGTTATTATTTGCGGTTTTTCAAGATCTAGTGATTTTGGGTATAGATCTTGTGTTATTGCTTCTTGTTCTTCATTATTGTAAGTATCTTGAATCTTTCTTTGTGGTTTACTTATGTTCTTCTTATATGTTCAAAGATCCATACATCCATATGTTGTGTTTTCATTTTTGAAAGATTATAAACCAATATTTTATAAATAATGATGTTACCTTGTTTTCACTAGTTAAATATTATGTTCTTGGTGAGATGAGAGTTGAATGAGAGTTGTAACATTAGAAATAAAGGGATTAGGTTAGATTTAGGTGTGGTTTTGTTGTGGATTATTGTGAATGAAGATTAACCTAGATTAGGCACTATTGTGAAGTTTGGTAGATTTTGGTTTACGGTTTTTAACAAAAAGTGTTTGTTGTCCCGAATTTGTTTTGAGGTTTTGGTCGACCTAAAAATGTTTTCATTTGGCGTAAAAGTAGTTTTTGGAGAGCTCATTTCGAATAGATAGTTTTTCATATATCGCACATTAAAATTTGATTTGAAACGACCAAGTTATAGCCAAATAAAACTAAAAAACAATTTTTGACAAAACGAATGCATAAGTGTGCTGATGTGAATAGAAAAAAGAGTTATTCGATACGTTTCCAGACATTTTTTTGACTTCTAAACACAAGCGAAAAATATAGTAACACCTACCTATTGATTGTCCATTGAAGGCATCGTTAAATATTTTAGGAAAAGCGAGAAAGTTACTAAAAATAGTAAGTTGGTAAAAATTTAGCTAAACGGACATAGAAGTTAAGCGATTAAGGCTAGTTAGTGCGTTTTGAAAATATGGAAACTTAATAAATTTAGGGGACGGTATTAACGTTTTGAAACTAAAAACTTTCCTAAAATATAAACTTTCTAAAAATAGTAAGTTTTAATGCCGAAACTTAACGAAAAACTATATGATTTTATTTCGTCAATGATTTGATAATCATCACTAAATCAAATCACACATGGATGTTCCTTTTGGTGATGAACAAATTGTTCATTTCTTGGCATAACTTTCCGTGATTCTGAGACGCGTTATTATTCTGGTCGCAGCTAGATTTCCTATATCATCTTCTTGCGGATTTAATAATTTGCTTATTTTGCGAAGTGAGTTCATAGCCCCATGTTTTACTACTTTTACTTTACTATTTTTGAGTGAGAAACATTGCTTGTTTTCAAACTATGGACATAGTTACTTTACGTTGCTTTTCTGATTAAACGCGGTAGCCTAAGTTATCGAATAGACACATGCCCAGAATTATCATGAACTGTCAATTGCTTAATCGGCCGTACTGGTTAAATGAGCGCGAATGTTGTAAATAGATCTATTAGGACTAATTATCCCTATCCGAGTAAGTAGTGCTTACTAGTTTCGGAGGTCCGAACAAACGGATATATACCATGTCGGAATGTCAATAGGTGATCCTGGTCAAATACCCTTTGGGCGCGGAATACTATTTGGCATAATAAAATGCTTTCTTTTTAAATTGAGCTTCGGTGTTCATGACTTAGTGCAAACGAAATGCTTTTTTATGTGAAGTTGTATCTTCTATCACTGTCACGTATGGACTGTGAACTTTGTGGTCCCACCTTTAATATTAAATTTAAAACCTATGCAATCCCTCAACATTATGTTGACCATTAGCAAGTTGTTTTATCTCAAGTGCTTAGCTATGGATGTCTTTGCTTGCTTTATGGTGTTGCCTTGCATTGGACCGATTTTCAAGAATTATTATTATCTATGTTAACATCGTTGTCAAACTTTAAAACCTTTTATTCGCTTCCGCATATTATCTTTGAACTTATGTAAAACTTTAACTATTTTATTTAATGCAACGATGTTGGATTTTTAAACGTACCCTTAGAGGTCGTTCTTTGTATCTTGTGTGATGTATATTATGACGTCACGCCCCCAGACACGTGTTTCCGTCCAGGCCCCGTTTGGGGGTGTGACAGATTGGTATCCAGAGCCAAGGTTATAGAGAACCAGGTAGTATATTTAGGTCTGGTCTATAACCAGTATGTGATCCTACGTGTTTACTTGCTTACGTATATAATTACTATCGATAAGTATACGGGTATTAATTATAATACACTTCCATAATTATATTACGTATAATTTTGCCATGACTATACCTTACATCTATATTTTTCCTGCATTGCACGCATTGGTATGGTTTGATATAAAGGGGATTTATATAAACTCTTGCTTGAGTAGGTTATGGCAGCTCCGGTTATTTCTATTTCTTCGGACGTATCAGTCGAGAGTATGGGATCCTCTTTTCCGCGAGTTATCCTTATCGTTCTATTTCTGTTGAGGTCCCGGTTGCACCGGAGGTAGGGGCGGCTACAGTTGCCTCACCTACCGGGATACTCGAGCTTGATACTCATTCATCATCAGAGGCTGATCCATTAGAGAGTTTACCACCTCCCGTATCTGTAGCACCTATGGTTTCACCTTTTCTGGGTTCAGACGATTCAGAGTCAGATACTAAGATACCTGATCCGTCCAAATTACACTAAATATATAATATATAATAAAATATAAAATATATATAAGTCTAAAAATCAACAAGATCAATAAAACCGAGAAGTAGTATAGAGTGTTCCCGGGTCGTTTATCCCCAACGAGGCTGGACTGGAGAATCGATACAGTCGAAGATTTGAGTTTGAAGGAGAGAATTGAATTGAAAGTGTGGAAAAGTCAAATTAAACAATAACAAACAAAAACGTTTAAGAAAAACCTAAAATCTTTAAAAATAACCCTACGAAGAAATTTTTACTTCTAAACTACTCTACGGGACAAATAACGAAGAATGAAAAAGACTAGACCGAAAACGGAGTTCGTTTGACCCAAAAACGAGTCAAGACAAAATCCCGCACCCGGACCGTTCTTTAAAAAGTAAAAAGTTGTAAAAATGACCCTACGAAAAGTTTTATATTTTTCCTACAAACTATATGACAAAATAAAATTTTCTAAAAAAGAAAAATATTTTTTTTTGATAATTTTTGTATTTTTTATGAATTTTTAAAACTTTTAACTAAATTAAATTATAAAAAATATTAAATGACTTCGAAAAATTCTGAAAAATTTACTAAAAATACTTTACTTTATAAAGATCCTACGAAAAATAAGAAACAAAAAATTGGCTTAAGGAATAAGCCCGAATAAGCTGTGTACAGCTTAATAGCTTATAAGCCTAAAACAAGTATAAATATCCAAGCCCTTGAGTCTTTAACGAAAAAGACCCAAGGGCGCAGTGGTAAGAGTGTTGTGTAAAAGGGGAATGTATCGATTGGTCACGGGTTCGAGTCTTGCTCACCCGGGTCTCTTGTTTGATGTAGATGTGTTGGCGGATATCGATGCTGAGGCTACGACTATTAAGGTTGCAGCATGTATGGATATTGAGGTTGGGGTTGATGCGGGTATTAGTATAGAGGTCGATGTTAGGGTTGATATAGAGGACGAGGTTGAGGGCGAGGGTCCTATCTCTCTCTATGATGATGAGGTACTATGGAGGTGGAAGTGGATGAGGTAATCCAGGATTTATATCCAAGATGTATGTCTTTGCTTACGCTGTTGAGCATTTAGAGCAGGTTAAAAGGTCTGCAGGATATTTATGGGCATGTTATGGAGATACCTCTTTGGAGAGTAGAGGACATTAAGACGGGACATAGAGAATAATAAGCGAGAGTTGATTGCAAGTAAGAAGAGAGAAGTAAGAGCTAGTTACTTGATCATGTGGGTCCTTAGAGAGAGCACCGCAGACTTTGAGCACCGTGTTGATGAAGAGTGCGAGAGCCGATAGGTTTTGGCAACGCAGAGCTTAAAATGGAGATGAGCTCGATGCAGATCCGCACCCGTGCCTGTACCCCAAACACTACACTCGCCCCCAACACGTGAGATGCAAGATCCTTTTAAATCGAGACAGAGCTCGAAGTGAGCATTCCTGGCGAGGCGTTTGGGTTTTTCATCACTTCTAACACACACACACACACAAAATAACCACAAAGACACACAACACAGGACATTAGACAGTGGTAAGAACTAAGTTGTTTAGTAGTAGTATTAGTGTAAATCAGTTCCCCATTATAGGTCAGTGTAACCGAATGATGCTTTATATAAAAGATAGAAAAGCTATTATGAATCTCTCGCATGTTCGTTCTTGTCATTTTCTTTACCATCGTTCTGGTAAAACATGTTTACAGTATTTTTACCTTATAAATCCTATTTACCGTTTATAATATCTATATCCCGTATCGAATCTTACCGCGTGATATGACTTGTGTTTAGATCATGACTATCACTCGCTCTGGTATGACCCCGGAGGTAATTGAAGAACTCATTAACCAACGAGTAGCAGAGGTGTTGGCTGCTTATGAGGCAAACCGTGTTGTTGAACTTGCTGTTGAAAGTCAAAGCCAGAATGGAGATGATGATGGCAACAAAAACGGTGGGGGAAATGGAAACGGTAATTGCGAGGGAAATGGAGACAAAAACGGTGAAGGAAATGGAAATAGAAATGGAAGAGGTAATGGGAATGGAAATCCTAATAGGAATGATAGAGGTGCTATGCCTGTCGCCCGTGAATGTACTTACCATCATTTCATAAAGTGTCAACCACTCAACTTCAAAGGAACTGAAGGAGTTGTTGGGTTGACTAGGTGGTTTAAGAAGATGGAGACAGTATTTCACATCAGTAATTATCTAGAGAGGTACCAAGTTAAGTATGCTACGTGCACCTTGTTGAATAGTGCATTGACTTGGTGTAATGCACACAAGAGAACCGTTGGAGCTGATGCTGCATTTTCTAAGTCATGAAGAGATCTTATGAAGCTAATTACTGAGGTGTATTGCCCAAGAAATGAAATTCAGAAAATGGAATCTGAACTTGGAACTTGACCGGGAAGAACATATGAATTGCAGAATTATACCCAGAGATTCCAAGAGATTACTATGATGTGCACTAAGATGGTCCCCGAGGAGGAGGATCGGGTTAAGAAATTCATTAGAGGTCTCACCCCGATAACATCCAAAGGAATGTAATTGCTGCTGAGCCCACAATACTAACTAGATGCTATCCATTGTGTAATACTAACAACTTGATAGGATCAAAGTTGAAGGTTTTTTTATGCTGTGAGAAAAGCTAAGAACATGAGAAGGTTAGATAACACTCAGAGAGACAACCAAGGACAACAACCCACCGGTTAAAAAGCAGAATGTTTAAAGTCACAATGTGGCAAGAAGCCTACAACGCTGTGTGAACAATGAGAAAAGAGGATATGCTGGGCCTTTGCCATTTTGCAACAAATGTAAGTTACATCATGAGGGGAAGTGCACTGTGAGATGCAGTAACTGTAAGAAAGTTGGACACATGGCAAGGGATTGTGAAGCCAGAGTTGCTACAACTACTCGAGGAGCCCCAGAGCCGAATCAGAAGGTTGTTACTTGTTATGAGTGTGGGAGGCAGGGACACTATAGGAGTGACTGCCCAAAGCTGAAAATCATAACGTATGGACAAGACAACAAGATAAATAAAGCAAGAGGGAAGTCATATGGTGCAAGGAGGAGGATAGACAACCCCGATTCAATGTCGTTCATGAGGGGAAAGTACGTTTCCTTCGCAACAATCACATGCTTTCTATGTTATTTGATTTAGGTGTGCCGATAGGGAATTTTTGTTGTTCGACTACCTTAGTGCTTTATTTGAAGTCAGTCCCCTCACACTAGACGTAAACTATGCCTCGAATAAGTCCTTGGGGAAATTTCAAAAACAAATACTGTGCTTAGAGGCTGTATGTTAGGATTGTTAGGTCCACCCATCAACATTAGACCTAAGCCCGTAGATACTTGGTAGTTTAGATCGCAACATCGGCATGGATTGGGTTAGCGGAAATCATCTGCGGTAATCATTTGTGATGAAAAGATCGTTCAGATTCACTATGGAGATGAAGTCCTGATAGTCCAAGGTGATAGGAGTGGCGAAGGAAGAAGTCGAAGTTGAGCATCATATCGTGCACTAAAACTCAGAAATATATTAAGAAGGGTTGCCTACTTTTTTTGCGGCAGTTAC
Organism: Tanacetum coccineum; assembly: GCA_026074375.1. Classification (NCBI taxonomy): domain Eukaryota; kingdom Viridiplantae; phylum Streptophyta; class Magnoliopsida; order Asterales; family Asteraceae; genus Tanacetum; species Tanacetum coccineum. The sequence goes on from BQNB010085935.1 coordinate 17,244, forward strand.
GAAAAGGAAACCGAAGACAAGTACGGAGGAGAAAGGCGAATTGGACGTGCCGATTTGTATGAGACTAACTGAAGTCTTTCCAGAAGACTTAACTAATTACCACCACGTCGACAAGATTGAATCCAAATTGACATAGCCCTAGTGTTGCACACGACAGCACGAGCCCCATATAGATTAGCACCATCAAAACTGCAAGAACTGTCTACTCAACTGCAAGAACTTTCTGACAAGGGATTTATACGACCAAGTTCCTCGCCCTGGGGAGCTCCGGTTTTATTTGTCAAAACGAAAAAGATGGATATATTTATATGTGTATCGACTACCGTGACTAACAAACTTACTATGAAAAACTGATATCCACTTCCGAGAATCGACGACTATGTTTGATCAATTAGTTGAAAAGGTAAAAGTCTACCTCTAAGATATACTGAGACCTGGTTATCACCAACACAAAGTTCAGGAGGAAGACAATCCAAAGTAGGCATTTAGGACACGACTACAGCCCACTATGATTTCAAGTGAGTCGTGTTGGACTGACCAACGCAACCGGTGTATTCATGGATTGATGAATCAGGTGTGTCAAGCCATATCTGGATTAATTGTCGAGATAGTCTTCAACCGATGACATTTGGATCTACTCCAAGAATAAGAAGGAGCATGAAAGCACCTTAAGTTAAAAAAAAGATTACTTAAAAGAAGAATTGAACGCCACAGTTATCAAGTGTGAATTTGGCTTTTAAAGGCATAGTTTTCTAGGTCACGTGATTGATAGTGATGGCAGTCTTCGCTTTGGACCCAGCTAAGATTGATCATCAGGGATATGTCATCACACCCCAGACTCCGACAGAGATTTCGTCATTTTCTAGGTTTTGCTGGCTATTATCTATAATTTATCGAAGGTTTCTCAAACATTGCCAAGCCGATGACAAAGTTGACTCAAAAGAGCGTAAAGTTTGATTAGGGTGAAAAGGCAGAAGTTGCATTTCAACTATTAAAGCAGAAGTTGAGTAAGTGCATCCATTTGGGCGTTACCCGAAGGAGTGAAAACTTCTTGGTTAACTGTTAAAAGATGCTTCTCGCAATGGGTTTGGGCGCAGTTTGATGCAAAGGCAAAAGTTATAGCCTACATTTCAACCCAACACAAGATCACGAGACAGAATTACACTACGTATGACTTAGAACTTGGAGCTGTAGTGTTCGCTCTTAAAATGTAGAGACATTATCTGTACGACACGAAGCGCATTGTGTTCACTGATCATAAGAGTTTGCAACACATTCTTGATCAAAAGGAGTTGAACATGAGACAACGTCGATGGTTGGAACTATTAAGTGACTACGACTGCAAGATTCGTTATCATCTGGGGAAAGCAAACGTGGTGGCTGATGCGCTAATGTCCCTCATAAAGGATAAGCCACTACAAGTTTGAGCCTTAGATATGACTATTGGTTTAAATCTTCCTAAGATAATTTTGAATGCTCAAGCTAAGGTAGAAAAGAGGAGAATTACGTAACTGAAGATTTGTATGGTATGATTAAAAAGCTCGAACCCTCGGTGCTGACAAAACATTGGGTTTTGAGGTACAGGAGTTAACCCTATTTTGGTGACTTAGACTTGATTATGCCACGAGTCACATAAGTCAAAGTATAATCGATCCATGCCTGGATCGGAAACAAGATGTAACAAGATTTGAAGAAACTATATTGGTGGCCTAATATGAAAGATGAAATTGCAACCTACGTCAGTAAGTGTTTGACATGTGCCAAAGTCAAGGCCAAATGCCAAAAACCATCTGGTTTGTTGGTTCAACCTGTGATCCCTGTATGGAAATGGGAAAAACATTAACGATGATGGATTTTTGTTACAAAATTGCCAAAGAAACTCGCCTGGTCAAATACAATTTGGGTAATTGTTGACCTGTCACGCCTTACAAATCTACTTCATTTCCTACCAATAAAGGAGAATTGACGCAATGGAGAAGTTACTAGACAATACTTTTGAAGAAGAGCACGAGCATGGTGGCCAGATTCGATCATTTTTTATCGAGATGGTAGTTCCACTAACTTAATTCTGCAATTGCTTCAGAAAGCTCTAGGTACTCAATGGATATGATACAGCTTTATCACCCTCAAACCGATATGTTAAAGTGAAAGGACAATCCAAACCTTAAGAAGACAGTTTGCCGTGCTTGTATGATCGATTTTGGAAAAAGTTAGATAGGCATCTACCCTTGGTAGAATTTTTGTACAACAATAGTTATCACACGAGTATCAAGGCTACAACCATTTGAAGAACTGTATGGTCATTAGTGCCGCTCGCATATCTATTTGGGCTGAAGTTTAGGAGATGCTCACTCACTAGCCTTAAAAAAAAGAAAAACATCTCACGAAACTAAAGAAAAGACCATCCAAATCAAGAAACGTATTCAGGCTAAATGTGATAGACAGAAGAGCTACGCTGATAGGAGACATAAGCCATTGGATTTCATGTTGGACGATAAAGTTTCTTCGTGAAAGAATCGCCATGGAAAGGGGTGTAACGTTTCGAAACGGGGAAGCTGAACCCGTCGTTAAATTGGCCCTTTCAATGTACTTGCCAAAGTTGGAACAGTTTCGTACCGGACTTGAACTCTCAACCAACTAAGCGCTTCATAGTAACTTCACGTTAACCAATCTGAAAAAGTGTTTCTCCGATAACAGCTAGCTATTCCGTAGGATGATAATTCAATTGTGAACAAACTTAATTTTCATCAAGAACTGTTAAGATCATGGATCGTGAATTCAAGATTTTGAAGTAGAGCTGTACCCAATTGGTGACAAGCCATTGGAATTCTAAAAGAGTCCCGAATTCACTTGGGAGCGCGTGTTCAAATAAAAAAAAGTACCCTCGTATTTTTTTCCTAAACCCTGTATTACGTCAAAAGTTACGTCTTAAGCTTTGAGGACAAACTCTTTTAACGGGGGAAGGATGTCAGACCCCATAAATTTCAGGTCATTATTTAAAACTTTTCCGATCAATAACTTTTGACTTTTAAAATGTTACGTTGGATCTGGTAATTTTCCTTTTTCATGGGGAAAGTTGGTCCTGATAAAACTGAAAATCATTATCGGATGCTTTCCGACTTCAGACTTGGATTAGTCTACGTGTTATATGCACTATTTTATCATTTTAAAGTGTTACGTAAGTCACGTTTACTTTCGTTTGAGATTTATACATTTTTCGCGTACGTCGTACGGTTTTAGCATTTTAGGTTAAAATGAGACTCGGAAAACCGCAATCTTTTCGTGTAAACTTTAGTTATCGTATATCTCCGGTTTAGAAGTCAAAAATTTTGTGGTGAGCCCTCCCTTCTACTCAAATCACACGCACAAACACACATCTAATTAAATGGTGAGGAATCTTTTACTTTAATTGAAATTCAAAGCATTACATGCAAAGATGAGACATCTTTTAATAAAAATGCATGCTTCCCATGCATGAGTTGTACTCTTACTATCTTATCGACCTCATGCAAAAAACAACTCCATGTAGGACCACAACATCCACTATCTAAAAAACAAGGCTTTCATTAAATTAAATTGGCTAGTGATCAATGAATTCCTAGAAAGCACCCCTTGCTTTGTTCCGTCCGAACTCCACAACCACACACAACAGCTTTGGTGTGTGTTGGTCACCTACCACAATAAAAATAAAAAACCAAACCAAGTCCTAAAACCTACCTTTTCCTCTATATAAAAAAAAGAATCACCATGGTTAATTTCTCACAACAATAAAAAAGCAACAACAAACTTAGGGGTTACACCTATTCATATCTACAGCCAATAATATAAAAAAGATTCCCACCAAACCAAAAATTTATCTTTCCAGTTGTCCCTAGATCTTTCCCCTCAACCATCCCCGTCGTCTTGGAAGCTGACCAAACCACAGCCCACAACACACCACACACACTATACATTTTCCAAATAACTTTGATTCAAAAAAAATCATTTTTATTATCTAAAATCTAAGTGTTTCCCATAGAAGGGGGTTTCTATTCTCTGTCTTCTTACTTTTTCTTTCTCTTTCTTTTGTGGGAGGAGGAATAATTCGAGGAGTTATTCAAAATATTAATTCATAAGTTTAGGGGTTTTGGTTTATCAAGTGGAGAGTTTTGCAAGATTTGTTATTGGAGGTTTAATAACTAAATGTTCCTAAGCTTAGATCTTGGTAATTCTTGCTTTAACTTCACACCTTTATTAAGTGTTTTCTTGATCTATCTCTTATTTCTCTTTCTTTCTTAAGATCATGATCAAGTTTATAAATATAATATCCTTATGTATGTGTTGATTTTTCAACAAGAAAAACAAGTTGGGTTTATAAACTAATGAAAGTTTACAAATGTGATCTTATTATTAATATAACTTTTGACTATGGAAATGATGATGTGATCTTCGTGTGTTGTAACAAGGAAGATGAATGGATTAGATAGTTGAAGATTGAATTTTGTATGGTTGGATTAGTATGACGATGGTTAGGTTTTTAGTAGCGCAACTATTTTGAAGTTTGGATGAATTTTGGGAAGTCGTTTTGCGAAAAATATGGTTGCTGTACCGATTTTGTTTTGAGGCGGTTTTTTGAAAGAACTTAATAAAATGTTTTCATATCAGAAAGTAGTTTTTTGGAGAGCTAGATTTTGAGTAGAAAGAAATTTCTTTTAAATCGAACACTAAAAGACGATTTAAAAAACGCCAAGTAATGGCGAAATGAATTTTGGAAACATTTTTCAGAAAAATAATTATTTATGTAGCTGTTGGAAATATAAAATTAGGGTTTTCGTACACTTTCAAGTTGATTTGATCTTTTAAAAAAAAAACAATGGTGGATCTAATAGACACAAGTATCTGAAGGTAAAAAACTCATAAGAAATGTCTCAAATAAATTAATCTGATTTTAAAAAAAGGAAAACTTCCCGAAAGTAGAAAACTTTCGGTATTTATTAGCGAGAACGGACTCAAAAAGTAGCGTTTGTTATCACTAAGGTTGCTTTTTAGTATCAGGACTTATAAAACAATATTAGGGATCGGTATTAACCTCTCCAAACGTAAGAATCATTCCTAAAATAGTAACTTCGTCCGAATATATAAACTTACGTAAAACATGCGTAACTAAATCGTAAAAAACTTTTACTTTCAAAATCACCACGATTTTACTATATAAAATTAAAAGCGCAAACACTTATGGATGCTATATTTTCTTTCTTTAATAGAGTTGTCTTAACCAAATAATATCCCCGTTCTCATATATTAATTCCTCGTTTTCTCTTTCTTCTGAAGTGCGACTTTTAAATTAGACACGGTTAGAGGTTGTTCGATATCGATAAAACACTATATAATCCTAGAATTGTGCTTTTCCTCACCATTGCCAAAAGGCAAGAGTTCATAGCCCCACTCCCATCTTTTTTTTCACCCTAATACATGATTTTACCTTATGTTACAATACATAAGATAACTTTTGGGGTTAAACATTGTTGCTTACCAAATAAAAATGGAACACAAGTACATGTTACATGAATTTTCCTGTTTACCGTATTGCCTCAGGTTTATTGTAAGCGATTAGTAACCACTACTATTGCCTAAAATAAAATATCTTGAAAAACCTTTTTATTAAATTTCTTAATTAACTGGTTGGTTTAAGGAAGACGTGAGTGTTATAAAAATACAAAATCTATAGGATGATTAATTCCCCTTCCGAGTGTAAGTAATTAAGGCAGCTTACTAGGTTGGCGTAAGAATGTAAGAACTAACAGACGTATAACATTTCGAATTTCATTAGGTTTAATGATGACTGTGTCAAGGTTAAATTATTGATTACCAAGTTTTTATTTATAGTCGACTTATCCCTAAAACAACACTTTAATAACGGGCCAAATGTCCCCGATCGGGTAAGAGTTTCGTGTAAGTAGGGTGACAACACTAAGAGCGAGGTTGTTAAACCTTATAATCCTATCAATATATTAGTTACTTCATACTTAAGTAATTTCAATTTCTTGTTAAAATCATTATTGCTAAATACGCTTCTAACGAATATATGGGGGTTTATTAGCCTGAAGAGACCTGGCACAGTATTTATGATGAACAAAATCAAATCTAAACACAATAAAACATGGTCAAGAAAAACAATCAGAAAGATAAAAGAGGTGGTATAAGCCAAACAAAAGAAAAATGCATTTATCCATATAAAATTCCGATTAAATGCTGGTTTGTTTTAATTAGTGCAATGATTTCTTACTCGAAGCGGCAAATAATCATTCTTAAGAACTTAGTGCGGGGAACCATCAGATCATCCTTAGAACCAGACAACGATTGAATCCTGTCATAATATAACGCATCCGCAAAAAGCAAGCCTTTTAATTAAAATTAAAATCTAATCTAGTGGATTCTGATAGCAATGGTGATCATGATAAAACCCTACCCATCGGAATTTTACCCCACATAACTGACTGTTTAACGGTATTTTATATACTGGTAGTATTCATATTCAAATCTTTAACAATTAATCAAGAAACATACTTTATTGAAACATTAACGGGTCAAACTGGCCGTCCAACTAAGCTCTCAAATTACAGACAAAAGACAGAACGTTACTTGTGATCCTATTGGTCCAGTAATATAAAACACTATATTGAGAGTTATCCCAGTATCTAACTCACTTGTTAGGCGTAACTAGACCCAGTTAAATGATAGGTCGCATATTCAAACACGTAAACAAGTATCATGTGATAAACATAATTAAACTTTCAACGATAAATTAAGTAAATCGATTTTAAAACAAACCAGACATTAAATCTTCATTAAGATGGCTAATACCCAAGGGTATTAGCCCATAACCATTGTAATTATACAAGTGTGATCAATTAACCAGGTAAACTAAACGTTTTACCGAAAGATACCAAAAATTAAATAATTACAAGAGTAAGGAAATTACACTGTGTCTTCTATGGAATCGTGATCAATGCTTGACCTTTTTTGCTCTTATTTTCAAAAAATTGTTTTTTATGTGTATGGTATGAAGAATATGATTTTGCACAGTGAAAACTCGTTTTTGAGTCTTCTATTTATAACCTCTAAAAAATGCAGCTATGCCTTATTGAGCTAGGCCCATACGGCGTAGCATTAGGATGTATCCCTTGGAGTAACGCCTAAAGTTACAATCAATACCAATATACATTCCCAAAATACAAATATCTTCGTATCTTTGAATAGTTATCTTCATGGATACGAACGTAGGCCGAAGAGAATACGCCGTATCGTGAATTGTAATACGAGTATTCTTGTGAAACTTGGGCGCTGATACTCATAGTCTCTTTTCCTGATACGGTGTATGGTCAAAAAGAGTGATCTTCAAATGTCTTTGTTTTAGCACCAAAATACACGCCTATTTAGCATGTCCTTAACAATCACTCCTCAATTACTGCATATAACACTTTTAAGCATTTAATACACATTCTTGCAATAATTTATCAAAAAATTTTGTAGTTAATTCGGGATAAATGATGGTATCAATGTGACGTTATTGTATGCAGTCAAATATCCCCCCACTTGAATCCTACTTGTCCTAAAGTAGACTCTAGATTATATTGAAAATGTATCCCAACCGATAGTCAAGGAGAATTTTTTTTTTTTTTTTTTTTTTTCCCGTTAAGCACTTCTTTCTTTTTATATCACCTTACAAGACCCAGCACCACATAAATATGGAAATGAAAACACTCATATCACTAAACTTTAATATTCTAGGGTGACATTAAAAGTGGTACCCTAATTGCTCGGATCGTGAATCACGTCGTATCATAAGCTTGGCAATGATACACATCTCCACCACTAGAGCTAAGGAGAAACAAGTCAAAAGGTAAATTGGGTTTTATTAAAGGCTAAGGGTTAATCATTCTAACAATCTTTCACCAATAGTACCACCCCAACAAGGCAGCTGAAGCACACATACATGGCCGTAACGACGAAATAGACATGTTGTGGTCGAAAACACAACTTCATTCAAGTCTAACCAAAGTTAAGAAGAAAATGATAAAAAGTAGGGACCTTTTATTTTTTCACAAAAGTCGTAAACCAACAAGGAGCGAAAATCACGCATACATGACGAACGACGGATTAGACAATGCAAGACACATACCAACCTCGTTCGAGTAAAACCAAGGGGTTAATTTCTAGAATGAAAGAAGTAAATTGTTGTTAAAAAAAAATTCACAAAACAAATAAATATTTAAGCTTGAACAAATAAGGGTATGCTAGTACTTTCCCCCACCGTTCCATGAATAAGGAACTCGAAAAATATATACAATCGCCTCGATCATAGAGATGAGTAAAGACAACCTAAGTTGGTGTTCCCATAACGGTCAACTTCCTGAACATCCCAAGTTACATACTTTTACAAAAGTGGTGATATCGGCCACTTAATACAAAACTATACATCATTGACTTTTAATCCATGAATAATCGATCCTTCCAAGAATTTCTTCGGTTTAAGTTTAACGAACCGACTATAAAACTTCCTTCTCTTATTTGGATTATTTTCTAGGTTTTTCCATTTTTTTTTTCACATAAAATAAACCTCGGTGCAATTTTACCGTCTTCACAATCATAATTTTTCCGGATAATTTTTCCTTCAATACTTCTTCTTCGGACATAATACATAATCGTGAAAGTAGCAAAATATACGAGCTACAAATTTTCTCATTTCATTATGCAAATTCCCGACCATAACAGAGATAGAAAATTTCACTTTGACACAGGAAATACAAAACTTTACACAAAAGAAACTAGCAACTTTGATTAAGGTAGGCTTAATCTACAGGGTAGGCTAAGGTGTAAAGGTGTAACGAAATAGATAATTGGTGTGAAAAAGACAAGAATGGCTCAATAGGTGTTTCTAAGGGATCTTACTCTTAAAGTGAGAGCAAGCAAAGGGTTATACGAGATTTAACTAATCAGTTTAGTTAGTTAATTTTACAACATATAAGCTTTTTGGTGTATTCCTAAAAATTTACTAGTTAAAAATGTTTATCTATTTAAATCCATAGTACTCATCATTGTGGTCTCGAGTGATATACCAGGCCAAGTTCTAAAGTCCACTACATCACCGGTACACTCATAATTTTTTGTGTAATTTTAGTAAATGTTTGGAAACAGAATAGGCTTAATTCTTACAAATTGGCATTAAGTGTTATAGTGCGCGAGGTCATGTAACTAATAATTTTTACAAAAGTTACGCTAGAAATTTTTTTAATTTTGGAATAATTTAAGCACATTAGCATGTTATTTGTAAAAGAAAGGACAAGTAAGCGTTCTAATTCTCCATCCCCCCACTTAGATTATAAAATGTCCTCGTTGTATAGATAAAATAATAAAGAAAATAGGAAATAGAATTAGAACGAGGAACTCCCCTGATATGTTGCTCGAGATGATTCTTCAATTTGTGTTCTTTGAGCAAAAAGTGTGTTGACAATGTTTCAGAATGCTCGTACGAGTTCAACACACGTTTTTTTTAGAGTATACCATATCATCGATTTTCTTATAGCAAGGTCCTGCATAAAGAATTAGAAGACAAAAGTGAAATTCCTATCTCGGATATACAATGCAGGAAAACAATTAAACATATAACTGTACACGGATCAATACGCCGTATCCCAAACCCTAGGATATGCCGTATGGTTCCTGTAAAAACAATTATTTTTTTTTAAAGTACTTAAATTACAGACTGATAACTTCCAGACATATCCATACACCGTATCTAGATGGGTTCGATACGCCGTATGGATTGTCTAGGAAGATAGACTCATGAAAAAACAATTAAAAATAGTTCAAACAATTTAAAAACGACCGGGTTGTCTCCCGGGAAGCACTTTTGTTTCTGCTAGTCGTTAAGTTCAACTTTTTTCCCTTCAACTTTCATTCTTTCATCATTCGCTCACACCTGTCTCCGTGAGTGAATTTCTTCATAACCATTTGGCATGATATGTATTTCATGAAAATGGCATGCCGAGCACAACATCTCTTGTAACATCTTCATCTTCAATGATGATAAAACCTGCAAGAATAGAAAAATGTCCAACGAAAACGGGTATATCTATTAGAGTTCTGGCTGGACACTTCCCTTCGCGACCGTCCTCGTCCTTGATTTATCTTAGTAATTAAATTAACGGACAAGGAAGGGATGAATCAGCATTAACATTTTTATACCCAATCGTGCAAGAAAACTTCATTTTATAGCAACACTTAGAACTGGTTTTAACATTATCAGATTCATTGACAATAGTTGGTTCAAAATCAACATCTTGATTTATCTTGGGTTCTAGAGGTATGTCTAAGTCTTTTAATTTAATGTAGTTACCATAAAGTGTGTCAAATGACTCGTTATCCTCTCCTACAAGCTTTATTTTTGAATCAAGACTCTTTAACATAAAGACCCTCCTGATTATGCTAGTGGCTGGCTTGATACTTTTGAAAACAAGTTTTTCTTCCCCGACCCTTAGAGTAGTTTTTCTTTTGTAAACATCAATCTTGGAATGGGCAGTAGATAATAATGGTCGACCGAGGAACAAAGGTACATCGTCATCCTCGGGTATGTCCAAGATGACAAAGTCTATGGGGAAAATAATTTTGCCAATCCTTACTAACATATTTTCAGCAATACCTCTTGGTTGTTTTAATGTTCTGTCAGCCAATTCAATGGTCAACCTAGTGTGAGATAAAATTCCTAGACCAAGGTTGGTGTAGGTAGAAAATGGCATAACACTCACAGTTGCTCCTAGGTCAACAAGGGTTTTATCAAAACAAACATTGTGAATCAAACAAGGTAAATTAAAGCTCCCAAGGTCTTTTTCTTTCTGAGGCAAGGTGTGATCATAAGCTTACAGAATCTTCACATCTTGCGCCTCTCTCCAATCATCACAGCAGTAGTCTTGTAGTCACCTTGGGAAGAGAACTGTGTAACACCCCCAAAAAATCACTCACAACGCAGTGGAATACCAAATGGGGTGTTACTTCGTAATACACAGCAATAGATACAAGAGAACGACCTCTAGGTGTCGTTTGAAT
>BQNB010085936.1:0-22500 GCA_026074375.1 Tanacetum coccineum
ATAAAACATATAAACATTAACTAAACTAAATAACATTTATTTCAAAAGAAACACTTAACAATTAAGTCATGCAAATATCAATTATGATCCAAATTATCTAATAATTAAAAACATGTATATATTCATATAAGGCTCATTCGTCCTAAAAACTCCGGCCACATCCATCGATATAATCGATTACGTAAGCCATATACAAATATATACCACATAGCACATAAAATTTAAGCAACTTTTAGGCCCCATTAAGACATAGCCAAGGTCTTCCCTAGCTTTTAAAGTCGTGGATCGAAACCACATAAATTTAATGTCTATGTTTAAATTCTAGATCATCATATTTGCATAAAGCTTTTAACAATTAACAAGATTTATATCACATATCCCTCCATGATAAATTGCATGTATTTATCATGGATGCTGAATTAACAATTAATTTTAAAACATAAAACCGATCAATTAACAATTAAACGCATCAAGTTTTAATCTTATAAAATTTCATACAACCTAGAATTCGTCTAATTAATTTTATAACCAATAAAAACTGAATCTTGATGCACAAATATCGAATCTTTATGCATAAAACGCCCAAAGGGTTTAAAAATTAATCATGAACCCTAATTTTGTCAAATTTTATTACTTGTAACTACAAATTCTACACGATGGCTCTGATACCACTGTTGGGTTTTTATAATTATTAACCATTTAAAACACGAGTACGCAGCAGAAGATCAACACGTATAGAATAACATAGTTAACAAAGGGATCAAGAAGCGTGTACCTTTTAACAATAAACGAAACCGTTCTTGAATATACGCATGTGTATAATAAATGATGCCATGCTAAAACCACCCAAGATCTAAAGTAAGATCTCTCTACTTCAACACACACAATACGTTCTTAGCAAACAATTAAGTATGCTAGTACTAGTAGTGATAAAGCTACCAAACGTCTTCGACTCTTGAATCAATCAACACGAAAAACCCTTGTAGGTTGTTGGTTTCGGTCGAACAAACACAAACCGAAACCCTTGGGGTTTGGTTCTACCGATCGAGCAATAGGGAGAGAAGAAGAGAATTTTAGGGATTAGTTTTTCAAGTTATGACAAATAATAATCCTTAGACCTCCTTATATAGACTACATAACTTAGCTTGCAAGTTAGATAATTTCACCTCCTCTTGGAGATTAGAAAACAAATTGGTTAAGGGGAAAAGGAAATAATTCTCATACTTTTCTTTTTTCCATAATTGCATATTAGTCTTTATTTTAACTATTAATGACTAATATAACTCTCATTAAATATTTATTAATATTTAACGCTCGTTTAAGCTTTATCACTAAATATATTATATTTAATATATTTACTATAATTGTTTTACGTATTAACGCGTGCGTCCCCATAGGCTCGAATAGAATTCCCGGACATATATTATTATACGTGGACATAATCCAACAGCCATCACATCAACAATCAGTTAAAAGTTCATTATGACACAAATAAACAGTTTATACATCAACATAATATCACTAAAACGTAATTAATTCATCTAAACATAAATTAAAACGGTTAAAATACTAACCACATTAACAATGAGTTAAATCTGGGTACAATGATGAGTTGAAGAAATGTGAGCTTCTTCGAAGCAACAATAGCAGTCAAAGTGAATTAGTGTGTGTTTTCTCAAAGGGGAATTAGTGTGTGTTTTTTTTGAAATAGTGTGAGAATTGTGACGAGGTGAATTAGTGTATGCTTTCTGAAAGGGGAATTAGGGAATATTTTATAAATTTTGGCAGGAAATGCGAAATAAGGGATATAGTTTGTTGAAGGAATGCAACGGAATGAGCATGTGATAGTGTGTGTGAGTATGACGTGGCAATGTATTGTTATTTATTTATTTGTGAAAAGTGGATTTTTGTAATTTGTTGTTAAAGAGTTTATTTTTTTTGTCCCATGGATTTTTATCTAGTAAATTATATTAAACAAAAAAAGCGTTGTTTAATTCCTTTTTGGCATCTTAAAATCGTGAACTCCTTTGATGGACTATATAGTTTCATTTCTTCAAAGCACTTCACGAGCCGAGTTCTCGAGAGCTTCAAATTCAAATTGAAAGCCTAAGACAAATGCACATGACTTAGTGTTCTAGGTCTGCTCTTGCTTGCACTCCCATTTTGCTAAATGACAAATGGACAATAGACATGAAATAAAGTATTCCCTCCGTCCCAAAATGAGTGTCAAGTTTGATTTTTCAAAATTAAACTGGTTGAAATTTGACGTTTATATATCTTTTTTATGTTATATAGGTATTATATAACACACATAAAAATAGGTAACGTCAAACTTGAACCAGTTTGACTCTAAAAAGTCAAATTAGACACTTATTTTGAGACGGAGTTAGTAATAAACTACCATAAATACAATACCACCAATGTGAATGACCAATGTATCAAAATTACAAGCAAAAAATGACTACAAGGTCAATATTGACAGGTTGCCTAGCAGGGTGAAACGGGTCAGGTTGGCCGGGTCGGGCTGCCAAGTGCGAACACATTATATCTTTCCATAGGTAGTTGATACATCAAGAATGATCACGAAAAATAAGGATCCAACTTTCTTTAGTAATGCTATATAGTAGGTTCGAACCTGCAAAATCTTTTTTGGTCAAAGGTTTCTTTACTCTTTTTTGAGTAAAATAGCAAAAATTTGATGTCTATATGTACTCTGTTAATACAAAGGCCATACTAACTATTTCTGCTAAATACCTGCTTATTTGCATCTTACTTATTAGATTGTCTATATGGTGGTCGAGCACAGTGGTGGTGATGGTGGTGATGAATGATGGATAAAGTGGTGGTGATGGTAAGGTATATATTAGAGGGAGGGAGAAAGAATTAAAATACTTAAAAACCTAAATCAAAGCATGAGGGTATATTTGTCATTTAATTCAAAACCCCAAAATCAAAGCAAATACTTGTAAGGGGCATCGGACGGATGGAGTCGTGCAGTTGAGGAATCGAGCATGACCATTTTGGTAAGGAGCAATGCTACAACTATATAAATTCTTACAAACTAACTTCCACACAATGAGTTGGAATGACATTTGGACTATTTCCACCATCTCCTTTTGTAACAAAATTATGTGAAAATTGTTTTGCAAAATTTAGCATTGTTCTTTGGTAAGAGGCAAAAAAAAGTGACCATAATGTGGATCAACAAACAGATCTAGTCCTCTTTTAGAGATTAGCTTTGCATCTTCAAATGCTAGGTTAGACGAAATGATGAATGATGTGATAACGAAGTACAATATGGGTACTCTCTTGATCGATTGGGATAAATAAGATCACTTTGAGAATGAGGGAGGCTAAAGCAGATCAACATCATATTAGGAGGTACCAAATAGTTGTTTACGTCTCTCATTAAGAATAATTAAAGTTGTGTATTGTATGTTTAAAACGTATTTCATTCGAATGTTGTTCTTCTTTAAACGTTTTTTCATTAAGAATTAAATCAGAAGAAACAAGTACATAATGGTCCTTTTTTTTAAAAGTATTGATTGAGATCCATGAAGCTCAAGTAAATTAATACATGATAGTACTGTTTTTACGAAGCATAAAAAAATATTTAGTCTCACCATCGACTCATAATTTGTATCACATTTCATAGAGATGAAAAAAAATACTAAAGTTAATCACATGTTGAAAATGATCTAAAGTTCACATCGCAGCATCTCTTCCACTTGATATCAAAAAACCATTCCTACTTTCTCGATGGTGATTTCAAATTTTGAATCATGACATATTTAAGAGATATAATAGGAATTATTATATGAATGTTGTGTAGAAGATGGGGGGGGGCAGAACGAGTGAGGAGAGGACTCATTTATCCTTGTTTACAAAACATGACTTATTGGATAGGGATGATCTTACGATCTCTATCCGATCTTACGATCTCGATATAATACGATCCCAGGAGGGATCTGCGATCTTTGACAGCCTTGTCACCATCGACTCATAATTTCTTATCAACATTCATACGAGAATGAAAAGAATACATAAAAGTTAAACACATGTTGAAATGATCTAAATTCACATCGCAAGTACAGCATTATCCACAATTGAAACGGTATAAAATGGTTCCCAAAGTTCACCTTAGCAAGTTTCGCTAACTAGTATCACGGTTTAAGGTGTTCTGTTCTTCTCTTCAACATGGCTATTTTGACTATCTTGTCTGACCTTTCGAAGTATCTCTTATCTTCAAATACTTATATTGCGTCGAATGTACAAAATTGAACCGATTTTTGGCTTCCACAAATCAACTCCAACACTAAATGAGACTCATCAGTTAATTTTCATTTTAAATGATGGACAATGTGTTTGTGCAAGAATGAGAACATATGAATGAGAAACTTATTTTGAAAGCGCCAAAGTCTGGTTTTGTTATACCAAACATAGTTGAAGTCAAATGGGGTCCATTAAAAAGGAACTAGATATCGGATGGGGGGCACAAATTGTTCAGAACATACAAGCATCTCTGTTCCACTTGATATCAAAAAACCTTTCCTACTTTACTCATCCATCGTTGTCCTTTTTGCTCAGATGTTGAGTGAGAGAAATGCGTGAGGGTTAGATTCTCTTATTATGTAAAATGATCTTCGACTTAAGTAATAAACCTCTGACAGGCAAGTTAAAAAAATCTGTGTGTTACCTATTTTAATATCGGATTCATGAACATAGACTTGATAATTAAACGATGGTTAATAGACAAATAAGTTACTATACTTTCTCAAAAAGTTCGCCTAAGTTACTCAACTTTTATTTTGTTCACTTTATGTTTACTGAACTTATAATAAACACACACCCCTAGTAGAGATTCAATGTTAATCCTAGCAATAACCGGGACGTATATTTTTAGGTAGTTAACTAACAGAAAGGAGTCATGTTTTTACAAGTTCACTCCATGTTTACGTATATTTTGCAATGAGTAACCCAAATGGTCATGTGTGGGTCGTGTAGTTTAGTAACCTAAGTGAACAAAAGAAAGTTAGTAACTTAGGCGAACTTTTTGGGAAAGTATAGTAACTTCTTTGTATAATAACCCATGAAACAAAGTAGATCAAACCCGTGAACAAGATTTGAACATTAACATGTAAAATAGGTTACTGTTCCAGAGCAGAGAACTCTTTAACAAAACAGATGTGCTGAACGACTGAACAAAAAAAACCAACATCAGTGCGTGCGTAATTACTGTATAATGGGCGAGCTTGGGAAGTTGTGCGCACCAATCCCAGTCTGTAAAGACTGCAAAATGACAGAATTTCATTGTCATAAACACACATCCAATGCCTCAGAAAGAACGAAATAAGACAGGGACTTGTAGTTGGGAGATGTATGCTAGAACAGTCTTTGAAGGAGAAAGTCTGGACTTGGCTAGGGGGGTAATTGCCAGTGGAAGGGCCTGTACTTAGGGGTGTGAGCAAAAAATTCGAGAAGCCGAGCGAAACCGAGCCGATCCTCTCAATCCAAAACCCCCAGCAAAAAACCGATAACGTCAAACCAAGGGAACGACAAACCGTGAAAAACCCGAAGACCAAAATAACCCGCTTATCACGGTAGGGTCGGTTATGGTTTTTGCTTGTTAGTTTATCCCGGTTACCCGAAACAAACCGTAATAATATCATTTAGGTTTTCCATCAAAGCCATTCAATAAAAAATAATAGCAATATTAACTATATAATGCACCTACTATTTATCGTAACCAGATTTTTGAGCCTAGACAAGATAGTGATCATTGATACTAATGTCCAGCGGATTGACATATTATTTAAGTGATCTTACCTAAAACTCAAGCGAGAGAATATTGATTAAATATTTTACTATTATTAATCTCGAGCGCATTTGAATGTTTTATTGCAATGAAATAACATTACTAATATCTCTGAATCTCTTCAATATAATTGAAATTTTAATAAAATGACATATACGTTCCTAGTATATGTTTATCGTTTAGTGGACCTATTCCTAATCAATTAATTTTAGCAAACAGGTTCACTGGCGAACCGAATCGTGGGTAACCACGTTTTGGGTACCCGGTTACCTGGGGATTACCCCCCCCCCCATAATCTCCCGCCTAGTACGTCGGTTGTCGGT
The DNA here is from genome assembly GCA_026074375.1 of Tanacetum coccineum. Classification (NCBI taxonomy): domain Eukaryota; kingdom Viridiplantae; phylum Streptophyta; class Magnoliopsida; order Asterales; family Asteraceae; genus Tanacetum; species Tanacetum coccineum. The sequence continues at coordinate 6,139 of BQNB010085936.1, forward strand.
ATAAAGCTGACTACCGCTCCCGTCCATGGAAAGATTTTTAAAATCTTCCAAAACGGATCAGATCCGAACGCCCCAGATGACCAGCCCCGGTATGTACTTAAGCCGATGATGTTTTGTAACTGTGAAGTCACTGTAAAGCAAGGTGAAGTAGACTATAACTTGGCGCAAAGTCAGACTATACCCATGAGAAGTAGCTGTAAGCAGGTGATGATTGTGCTGTAACATGAAGGTTACTTCATGGCTATAAATGGCGATTCGGGCTGTAGAAGTGAGTAGACTTTGGCTGTTCACAACAGGCTTTTGCACTCACAATTCAGTCGTGACTACTATAAAAAATGGGCGGACGACAGACCACTCTATAATTTTTTTGATTTAATCACATCAACCTGAAAGGAGCCGAGAAAATATTTAACTAAGTCCTTATATAAAAGTTTACTAGTTAACCCCCAAGCTGGATGTGTCATTTTTTTCTACAGCGTAGGGACTCACATGAGGTCTGTATAATCGTTAGTCATCTAATAATTCTACATGCATTTTTATCTACACACTGAAAATTTACAAACACATCTCAGCTCTTGCCGGAACACTTCTACAGACTTAGGCATTGATATAGTAGGACGGAGCGAGGGAGGACGGGTCGATCTCCTACAACCACAGAAACAACCCTAGTAAGCCAGAGCATTACTAGAACATCCAACACCACTTCGATGGGGATGGGGGGGGTGGGGGGGGGGGGGGGTAACCAACGTTAAAGCACCGCCATTAAATACAACATGACCTAATAATAACCGAGACGCACTGACATCGAGCATCAACCATGCGGTGATTTGAAACATTCACTGCAACCACGCGGTCACAAACCGCCGCGCACTTTTCTCTGATCGCCCAACTGCCAGCTTTTTAAAACTCATGATCATGTGAACATCTGAGATGTCTGAGGAGAGGGGGGGGAGTGGTCATTAAATGATGGTATAAAGACGGGGGTTCAGTTTTAATAATAACTTGTTATGTTTCTTGCACCTATATTTCTTTCAATTTTGTTTTTAGTATGGATTTTATGTTATAAGATGAATCAACTAACGGTAATATATTGAAGAATCTTTAAGGTAACCAAACCTTTAAATGCTTTAAACCACAAAGGAAAAAGTTTGACTACATACATCCAAATAATTGCTCATAAAAAGGGTTACAAATATGGTTAACTTATGATATCTCAAAAAAATACATTAGAGTTATTAAGTAATAAACGACGAGGCAGGAATTTCCCATGTAGTATATTTTATGCGGATAAAGATTGTGTTAATGTTGATGTAACAGTTGCAAGAGACAAAGATGGAGATGATTGCTGACATGGAAACAAATCATAGAGTTGAACATGTCACGTGAGTTCAAAATCTGTTGTAGAGAAGCGCGTGCTGAATGACTAGTGTTAAAAAAAAGAGTAAAATTTTAGTAATAAGTTAATTTACAAAAATATTGTATCGTGAACCGATATGAATATTTTAAGAAAGGTTAGTGGTCTTTGTGGGTTCGAATAAACGGGCCGTCGTGTTCGCTACCAGAGGCTGTAAGACCGCAAAGCACGGAGATTTCATTGTCATGATACAATTGAGATAGAATATCACACGGCAATTTACAATACAACTACTAAAAGAGAAGGGTGTGGGTGGAGGGTGGGGGGGCGTGACAATAAATGATTAGGGGTGCGTACCATGATACACTTATGTCTGCTAAAGGAAAAAAATAGGCTATTAAAATCACACAAAAACTTCATAATTGAAAAACGGGAAGACCAAAAGTAATATTCAAGATATACATATAATACATAGTCAGTCGTTAGGATAATCCGATCTAACATATCCACTTCAACATCGCGCAATGATTATTCCTAGCAAACAATAATTACAGGAACGATGACTCATGAAATAACCAAGGTTTTCCAATTCACCCAGTGCCAAAAGGCCCTAAATATGGCCAAACCAAGACAAGCATACTCCTTCATAGGACCCCATGCAAAAAGTGCGCGAGGAAAAGGTGCCATATAAACTGCTCGCCAAAAAAAGGTTGAGATAGCAATTTTAGCCGGGGACGGGGGGTAATGAGGGTGGGGGGGGAGTGGGGGGGGGTGGGGGTGGGGTGGGGGGGGGGGGGGTGTCATGAAAAGGATATGTGGCGGTGAGGGTCGACAACGGGGGGGGGTAGTTAGTATTAAAAACTCGGCCAAAGGATTCGGGTCAACTGAGTTTAAAGATACGTAGTTTTGCTTCAATAAGATTTTAAAAATAGTTTGATCAAAGAGCCTCATGTTGTTGACCCACTCTATTAACAATCTACCTGCTTGCTCATGATCCATCAACAAAACCAACCGCTATTTACTAGTCTCTTTATGAATTTGCAACCCTCGCAAAAAAACTAGTGGATGCAAATACGCGAGCGAGTGCACTGACGTAGGGCTTGAAGGAGAATAAGATGGAGATTTAGAGAATATAGGGAGAAGTGAGAGTGTGAATGCAAAAACAAAAAATGCAATATGGGTTGGAAGAGAAAGGGGGAGTATTGCGAAATGAAAAAACAGAAAAGCGCTGATATGGAGAGGTGATGTGAGGAGGGAGCAACAAAAGGGTGTGTGGGACTCTGGAGTGGACAGTTGTAGACTGGGTAGGGGGGGGGGGGTGTTATAGTGTAGATAGGGGGGTGGGTGAAGGTAGTGGAAAGGATGAGTATTGCCGTATATGAGTGGAACTGTGAAGTCGAAGTAGCTTGTGAAGTAGACCTATAACTTGGACGAAGTCGGACTATACCCAGATACAAGTAGTGGCTGTAAGCAGGTGATGTTGGCTGTATGAAGGTACATCGGCTGTAATATACGAGGTCGGGACTGATAGTTGCATTTTGGCTGTATGCATGGTCCAATGATGTTTGGGGGCTGTAACTAGGCATTTTGATGAGTAACCTTGGTGAAATTTGGGTTGTAAACTAGTAGGTGGTTGTGAGTAAAATAAGTATGTGGGTTGTTGAGTAGCCAATTGTATGAGTATGAGAATTACGTACACTGGTTTAATATCTATACCAACTGTAACTTGAGGTTGGGTCTATATCCAGTGGTGACTGATCTGGTTTGCTAGTAGGTCGCAGGGCCAAGGTAGGTGTGAGAGCTGGCTATAACTCAGTGATTGAACTGGGCTGTAACCAGGAGAGAAAATGGACTAGTAACCTAGGTGAGATGCTAAGAACGAAGCCGCGATACCACCAAAGAGAGGAAAGGAAAACTGTGCATCCATACGCCGATGAAAATCGTATACTCGGGCTGAAGAGTATGCTTTGGGATACATTGGAACCCATCATGGGGAAAGGAGTCATAGAGAGTGTCCAGTGTCATTCCAATGTCGAGACCGAAACCATATAACTCGGGAGTTGGAACATCAAAAGCTAGGTCAGTAGGGCATCTCCTCTTCAATAAAAGAGCACAAACCTCCATAGTGGTCCCTTATAGGACAATCTTGGCCAACCATTAAAATTGATCAGTATCTCAACGACAGGGTAAACTGTTTCGGCAACATACTGTCATCAAGGCGAGTGCGCATGTCACTGTTTCCTCAAATGAGCAACATCACATTGCCATTATCATTCATAGGATTGATTCCGGGGCCAGAATTGCCGAAATGGAGACGTGTAGGATCCATACAAAAGAAATGAACCACTCGATAGCTCATCAATCACGAACCTTCGAACTCTTCTAACCCTCGCCCCAAGGACTTCAATAACTTCATTCAGAAGAATATTGTGTTGTTGTCACGGCATCGTACATCCTCAATGAGTCCCGCACACCAACAAAACATACACCTTCATGTATCAAGCATCCATTCAACTCTGCTTAAGCCCCTTTGTAGAGCTCATCGAATCTGTTAGACTTTCCCCGGATTTAATGAAGATCTTGTTAATATCAGGAATCCTTGTAGGACCATTTCCGTCAACATATTGCTTTCAATTTTCTTAAGAAACACATCATCCTCATCTGACTCATCTTGCAACTCGCCTTTTGGTGCCTCATCCTTCATGATGTGAATTCACAAAATCAATTTCTCATCTCCTTTTGGGGCCTGATCCTTTGTTTTTGCTGACATCCAGCTTTAGAAAAGACAGACAGAAAAATAACAAAATAATGAAGCGAAGTGTTTAGTGATCTTTTTGGCAACATTAATAAACTCTCTCAATCGAGGAACATCGGGAGTGTCACAGTCTGGGTAACGAGCGATATGACCGTATAGTTGGGAATTGGGTTTAATAATATTATTTTGGAGTTGGTAGCTCATCCATTAGTCTAGTGTCGATGTGCGGATCACGGTGACCTACTGTGGATTCGCTGGGGTGGGGCGGGGCAACAAGTGAATGTTAAAAAAGACATTGAATCTAACTCACCAATGAACCTACTTCTCAAACGCCTCATGAGTAAGCATGTACTCACTCAACACTCTCTTACTAGCAAACATGCTACAAAGGAGAATGCTAAAGAATAGCGTTGCATTCTTATGAGCTTCAATACTCACCAATCAGGTACCCACCCGGAACCACGGGCACGACCGCAGCCGGCTCCTGTAGCTTATCAACAAACGCCTCCATAATTTTCGTAGAGGCAATAATCTGAGTGGCCAGCGCGTCACTTCTACCTAAATGTCTTTTTGTATAAAGTGCGATAAGTTAACAACAATATAATCAATTTGTCATAAATTGTACACAAAGTGAAAAATTACAAGGAAGACGTGCCTTATATCGAACACCAGATGATATCACTTGTGCGAGTATCTTCAAGTAACAAAGATCAAGCCGTTGCCCATCTCCCAGTATAGGGGGGATGGGGATGAGACCGTACTCAATGTGGTCACCTAATTTTAATAGTCTGGAGTCATGAGCATAGACTTGATAATTAAACAAAGTAGATCAAACCCGTGAACAAGATTTGAACATTAACATGTAAAATAGATTACTTCCAGGATAACTTTTTACAAAACAAGTGTGAGGAACACTGAACTAAATGAAAACCAATATCATATGAGGAATTACCTGTATTGTGGTCAGCTTGGGCTGTAGTCAGGGCTCGCACCAGAGCTGTAAGGACTGCAAAGGCACAGATTTCATTGTCATGATACAATTGAAGATAAAATATCATACGACATTTACAATACTACTCTAAGAGAGTCCATGAACACATATGTTTCTCTTCAGGAATAAAAAACAGGCTATTGAATCAACACAAAAACTTCAAAATTAAAAAACGGGAAGACCCTAAAGTAATGTTCAAGATATACATATAATACAAGATGCGGGAGATAATCCGATCTAAACAAGCCACTTCACAATCCTAAGGGATTAGCCTAGCAAACAATAATTAGGACTAAGTGACTCATGATAACTATGGTTCCAATGTCACCCATGCCAAAAGGCCCTAAAGTTTGGCCAGACCAAGTCAAGCAGGCGCCTCATGGACCCCATGGGCAAAAAGACAAAAAGGTGCCATATAAACAGCTCGCCAACAAAAGGTTGAGATGGCAATTTCAGGCCACGTAATTATGGATGGGTTCTATCTCTAACAATTAGTATTAAAAACTCGGCCAAAAAGGAATCGGGTCAAACTAGTTTTAAGATACTAGTTGCTTCAATAAGATTTCAAAATTATTGATCAAAGTACCTCTTGTTGACCCGACTCTATTAAGAAAACTACCTATTTGGCTCATGATCCAATCCCCAAAACCAATCGCTATTTACTAGTCGGCTTTATGAATTTTGCAGCCCTCGCAAAAACAAGATATATGTACATACCTGCTGGGACTGTACGTAGGGCTTGAAGGAGAATAAGATGGAGATGTTGGAGAATATGATGGTGATGTAGGACTGCAACAAGAAAATGTACAACATTATTCAGTATGAACTCATAAACACGCAGCAAGCCTCAGAAAGAAGAGATCAATACATGTACCTGTAGTTGGGAGATGTAGGGCTATACGGACTTGAAGGAGAAAGTCTTGGACTGCTAGGTGAATATGCCAGGGAAGGGCTGTACTTAGCCGATGATGGATTGTAACTGGGTGATGATTGTACGTGCTAAAAAATTAATACTCTTCCCCATCAGGTTGCCTCTGATCCTCCCCTCTTTGGCCTTGAGCCTACTACATATAGACTTGATAGGACGACCTGAACGTTGTGTAGCCTGAGAGATACGACATATCTGCAACTAATTTCACTATCCCCTATAACCTAAATACTGAATTCCCAATAAACTAGCACTCAAGTTAAGTCCCCATGTTCATATATATATCACAGTATATCAATACAAGCAAGTCGATCAAAAGCAAATCACTGTACTCTATAGCGACATAACCCAAACAGATTATAAAAGAACTTGTGTTTCTGTTTTAGTATAAATTCAAAACTTAACAAACAAAGAATATAACAGAATTGGTGTTTTAATTATGGAAACAACTGAACATCAAAGTGCTGCACATCCGTATATATATTACCTCATCCGCAAGGATCTTAGAGCAATTGAAGCACACGCATCACATAATACTGAGCACGGTCTTCATAAATCTAATATGAAACATAGGTTTGGCAAGCTCAAGATGTCCGAAATGACCCGAACACTCAGCCATATTCGCCATACACGTCTCACATTTCATCTTCCTATCAATCACCCCAAGCCTCGGATCACTAAGTCTGGCTATCTTCGGTTTCTGTCGTTCTATGGTTTCACCATGTTTTATATGCACATCCGACATTTGTCTATGCAACAACATTAAAAAAACAATAATAAGCCACCACGATAACTTCCAATCTTTTATACAAATACAACAAAACATTTCACCGCCTCCGGTTAGCTCAATTAATAGGGCCGTAATAAACTTTGTGTTCGTTTATGTTGGTCCAATTAGTATCTAAATAAACGAACACCAACAAGCTTATATCTTTACCAATAAAAGATGAGCAAGAAAATTTATTCGTGTTGACTTGGTCAATTCGTTTACAGCCTTATTAATTGCATGTACTTCCACTCAACTTAATTAATAAGGCAACATTCAGAAAACAATTTGTAAAACATTCAAGACAAAATTCGTTCTTTTATATTCGTTTATTGGCATCTTAATTATTTACAAGCAAACAAGAACAAGCTTCATTTTCTTAACAAACAAACACAGAAAATGAACCGAGGACCATAAACCCTTGGTGTTTTTTTAATTCAACATCTTAATGAAGAAACATAAATGAAAAAAACATTTTGCCGGCTCTCGTTAACTCAATTAATAGGGCCGTACACGTACCGAGCAATGAACAAACATAAACGAACACCAACAAGCTAATTTTCATATGATCAAATTTCATCGCATTTTTTGTGTAACCAACATTTTGTGGATGATTCCCTGCATTCCCAACATCCCTAACATTACCAACATTCCCAGCATTCGTGCCAACATTCTCATTTTTCTTTCCTTGTACATCAATTGGACGTCTTTGTACAACATTCGAAGAAACCCTAAGTCGGTTGTTTATAAGTGTCGGGTATATCTGACTGATTGTGTTTGGCCAAAAATTGTCCCAATTATCCTTGAGAATATTTGAACATAAAATAGCATCACTAATAAAGAACAGCGAGTGTTATAAAAAGCTCAATCAAGAATGACAAGCCTTAGGGATGTCAAAGACCAACTGAAGAAACACTTTACCTCACTAATGCGGTGTCAGTGAGTAAAGTACATGAGCTACAAGCAACATGAGAGTCTTTGAGATTTGACAACTATCTCAATGACTCTCAATATCTATCTCCCTGAAGAAACAAACAAATATGGGTTGGGACCAAGCAAGGAGAAAGAGTTGCTAGAAAGGTGGAAACAATTATGATTATTCATAAAGCATGGTTGTTGCTTTTCCAAAAAGGGAACTCCGACTGGATGCATGACACATCTTAACAACCATCACCACATTTATTCTTGTACTCCCTACTATATAAGAAAAGTTTGTAATAAGGATAGATAACGATTCTAAATAAACCAAAAAATAATACAATGTATTAAACTTGATAGGATCATCCTATCATGAAGTATAAGCTTAGCTTTGATTCGTGAGAGTTTTATTTGTCATTCAATCGGGATAGTGTTCCGCAACTATCCCTTGTAAATCTTTGATTCATTTCTTATAAGATTTATAAACATTGAAAAGTACAAATTGTGTTATTAGTTGTCAAATGGGTATTGTATAAAACTTGTTCTTATTTTCTTAAAGTATTCATGTTTTACACAATTTTTAAGACTAACAGATTGCTCGACTAAGCATCATCATTACTTTAGTCAGACCGTCCTCTTAGTCATCATTGATTATGACATTTTGTTGAGTAGCCATTGGGTATGTTGCGGTTTAATACTCTTTTTCGACAAACGTTGTTACGTTTAACAAACATAATCTCACGACCTTGAACAAATAGATCAACGTGACACAAAAATTAAACCGAAAATAATAATCACTTTTGGATTATCAAATCGCAATCAAAACCATACACCAAAAATTATACCACAAACTTAAGCCAATTTTATCTATTTATTTATTTTTATTATTTATTTTTTATAAAAAAATACTACTATAACTAAAAAAATATGTTACTACAACTAAAATTTATCTTATATAAAAAATATCACAATTAAAAATCCCAATTTTGTCCTAGAAAAAAAGGAACTGATCCAATATTTGAGATATCTAACTGGCCCAATATACAAACTTAAACGCAACCCTTAAAATTGTTATGAATGATTTTCGAATGAAAGCAATACCAGCTCAAGCCCAAAGAAAATAAAATACCAGTATATAACACTTGTCAAACCCTAACCCTAATCACAACACACAAAACATACGCCTCTCTTTTCTTATCTTCACATCTCAGTCACTAAAACACAATCTTTGTACAAAGATAAACAAACTCAATCTTTCTTTTCTTCTGTGGTAACGAAACACAAACCAAGGCACTCTCTTGTTATGAACTCGAAGCACAAACCTATTAACCAAGATAATTTCGATTCTTTTACAATCATGGTTCGATTTTTGTGTTTAGTTCTTGTTTTTTTATAAAGCCGAATGAAGGATAGAATGAAAACAAGCTTGTTTTTGTTCTTTCTTTTTTATTTTTTCGGATATTGAAAGAAGTTTATGCTTCAAAATTTGATCAATGATGATATTGGTTTCTTGTTTTGTGAAGATCTTTAAAGGTCTTTCAAACTCTTAAGAGATGAACAATAAAACCCAAACTGAGATCAACCTCTTTTTATTTATTTATATGTTTTTCGAATGAGTTTTTGTTGTACCGAAACAAAAAGATGGATTTGAAAACTTTTGTTCTTGATCTTTCTTTTGATATTATTCGAATATTAAGAAGTTCTAAGCTTCAAACACAATCTATGATGAGTTGCTTTTTCTTTTTTGTTAAGAGCTCTTAGTTCTTGAAATCTATTTAAAAGATGAGAAAGCAAAAACCAAGACTAAGATTTATATGAGTTGTTGTGATGATGAAGATTTGATTAAGACTTAGATCTAGGTTTGCATGTGTTGTTTTGATGTTCTTGATCTATGACGAGTGACCCTATATCTTGGATTTAAAGAATCTGGTATGATTAAAAGAGCTTTCTGAGATCGTTTCTGGTTATTCTTTTCTTTTCATATCAGTTTTGTTAGATCTTATTTAACAACAACCGGTTATCGAAAATGGTTATAAAAAATGATCCATATCGAAAATGACCCTTTATCGAAAATGATCTTTTATCAATAATGATTCTTATCGAAAATGTTTCTTATCAAAATGGTCTTTATCAAAATTTATCTATATCGAAAATGATGTGTTCTAATTATTCTTGTGCTTTTTCCTTCTTTTAATTCTAATTTCAGCAGATCTTTTATTGTTCTCCCTTTTTTTTATCGAAAATCAGGCTTTTCTGAAAATGATTCACCCAAAATTATTATGTTTATCTTATCTTTTTCTTTGATTTCAATTTTCGATAAAAAAAACTCAGGATCGGATTTGGATCAATTTTCTCACAACAAGTTTTTTCAAAAACGTGTTGACTGAAAACGCAAACATGAACTGGTCAAGCGAATCTTCTTGATAGGGGAGGGTTTTGAAGTGGTTTGATTATGTGAGGCGGTTGGTGGATTAGTATATATATATATATATATATATATATATATATATAGAGAGAGAGAGAGAGAGTAGGGATCTAGTGAGAAGTAAATTAAAATAAGAAGTGGTGAGAAGTGACTAAAACCACACATTTGAGATGCAACGACTTGCATTAGATGCATTTCTATTTATTTAGATGCACCATTTTGAGTTTCGAAAGTTAATTTGATGTGTAGATGGTGCAAATTGATTTTCATGATTTTGACACATGTAGAGGAACAAAAAACAAGAGAAATCATGAAATGCATCTAATATACGTATATGCATCTAATTAAAAGCTAGAAAACACATTATGATGCATTATAATGCATCTAAGATTATAGAGATGCATCTAATTTAAGTTAGTGCATCTAAATTTAGGTAACTAAGTAACTATTACTCGTATCTTTTTTTCAAAAAAATGTGTACAATCAACAACTATAGAACTCCATACCTTATTTTTAATTTTGATGTAGTTTTGTATATATGGTTATGATGGTTAATTATGCCAATCAAATGTTTAATGCTTAAATAAAGTTGATGCTCGTTACATGAACATTTTGATTTCTAGTCTAACTTCCAGTTAAGATTAGTTAAAAGATAGTAATTTGTGAATTTTCTTTCGGGTTTACTTCATCGTTTTTTGCTTCTTTTTTTTGGTAAAATGTTTACCACTGAAAGCTAATTGTTTTTTGCTATTGTTTGTGTTGACAGAGTGACAGCGAATACATGGCTGGTCAACTTTTAGCGTTTGGCTATGTTGTAAGTGACAATGCTGAAGGAGCAGATCTTTGACTCATAAACGCGTAAGTTTTTCTCACCTTATTTTTTTTGCTAATAACGAGTTATGAAATGTGGTTATGTGACGAGATTTTCAATATTATCTCAGAATGTGTACAAGTATAAGTTTTGAAATAAGAACTTGTTTGAAGCCGTAGTAATGTTGTGACTTAACATATATTGGTCATGATTTTGTCTATTAATAATTGTTTTTATAATGCAGTTGTACGGTAAAGTCCCCAAGTCAGTCAGGCATGGACACATTGATATCAAAATGTAAAAGCGCAAAAAAGCCACTTGTGGTGGCAGGATGTGTGAGGAAGTCGAGATCTGAAAGAGCTTGAAGGTGTGAGTATAGTTGGAGTTCAACAAATTCACCGAGTAGTAGAGGTTGTTGAGGAGACCCTCAAAGGTCACGAGGTTCGACTACTGAATCGCAAAACTCTTCCAGAACTTGATCTTCCCAAGGTATTTAAATATTTGTTTGTTATGTTAAGGGGATATTCTTTCATAATATGATAATTAAATGTCAATAGAACTAGCTATAGAAAATAGGCTTAGATGATTGGTGTTAATAATGAGACATTGGTTAAAAGATATCTATTTTATTTTATTCATAGGCCCAGAATATGTTTATCAAAACATCAAAAACTAATAGTCATGACTTGAAATTGTGGTAATCAGCTCCAAAACGCACATCCAAACACCGTGTTTCATAGCTCATATTCATTGCAGAATTCTTATGTGGGAATAACAAAACGCATTTTCTAAAATGCTTTGGTAATTGTTGGTTTTGGTTATAATTTGTTTATCCAGTCATTAAAGAGTAAAGACTAACTATTGCAACTTGAACTTGGCTTGTGAAAAGTAAAAAAAATCAATTTTCTAAAATGTTAGAAGCGTATGGCTTATATAGTATTTGCTAAATTTTCATATTCCTAACAGGTAAGGAAGAACGAGTTTGTGGAAATTCTTCCCATAAATGTAGGTTATTTGGGTGCTTGCACGTATTGCAAGACTAAGCATGCTCGGGGTCATCTTAGAAGCTATACAGTTGACAGCCTTGTAAGTATTTCTTTGGCATAAATTTGTTTGCTATTTTATTAACTATGCAATTGGTAATATAATATTCCCTAAAATATCCTCAAAATTGTAAGTGGGGCATGTCAAAAGTGTTGTAAATGACGGAGTCAAAGAAATTTGGTTGAGTAGTGAAGATACTGGGGCATATGGTACTTTTTTTTCTTCTTCAAAACCTCTCTTGTGTAAGTTGTGCCATTTAAATTACTTTGAAGCCAGGTGGCTATTTCGACCTAGTTAATTATAATTGAGTTAATTTGGGTTGTGATTTATATTAATCGGGTCAATGAGCCAAAGTAGTCGGTTCGAGCACACATAAAAAATTACCAAAACGTGTTTGACCCATTACTTATCTTATCGTCATTGTTTTACCGTTTGTTGATGTGATGACGTCATCAATATCGAGTAATATCGTAATGCTTTCACCGGTTGTTGTTTTTTATTGCAACAAAGTTGGTTATAAGCTGTTTAGATTGATATTCGGGATATTTAATTCGCAATGAAACAGTTTATATCTTATTGTAACAAATCATAGTCCTACAGATGGCAGATGGCTACACCTGTCATATGTGTTTATTGGGATTTGGAAATGTGTTGCACTACTCCAAAGAGTATCTATAGGGCTGCGATTGTTCTCAAATAGAAGTGCAACAACTATAGCTAATCTTACCAATACTTGAATATAAAGCTTACCTAAATAAAACCTCTATTATACAGGAGCAAATAAAATCTTATGATCTTGGTGGTTTCATTCTAGTCGACGCCCCAGCTGGGATGGCAGATGCTAGTGATATAGCCTTAATAGTTGATCTATATAGGTTTGTACTTGATCATCCCCCGTCGTCTTACATATTTTTAATCTCCGATGATGGTAATTTTGCTAGAGTACTTGCAACTTTACGCGTTCTCGGTTATAGGGTTGCTTTGATTCACCCACACCAGGCCTCACCATCGTTATTGGTGAATTGATCCTAGGTTTTCGTTTAGCAATTTGTGTAGAGATGGAGTGCTCAGCACTCCATCTCATATACACAAACTGCTAAACGAAAACCTAGGATCAATTGAAACCAATTATGAGGGTGAGGTCTGGTCTGGGTGAATCAAAGAAACCCTATAACCGACAACGCGTAAAGTTGCAAGCACTCTAGCAAAATCGCCATCATAGGATATTAAGAATATGTAAGACGACGGGGGATGATCAAATGCAAACCTATATAGATCAACTATTAAGGCTATATCACTAGCATCTGCCGTCCCAGCTGGGGCATCGACTGGAATGAAGCTACCAAGATCACAAGATTTTCTTTGCTCCTGTGTAACCGAGGTTTTATTTGCATAAGCTTTACATTCAAGTATTGGTAAGATTGGCTACAATTGTTTCACTTCTCTTTTGAGAACAATCGCAGCCCTATAGAGACACTCAGGAGTAGTGCAGCAGTTTTCCAAATCCCAATAAACACCTTTGACAAGTGCAACTGCAGGACTATGATTTGTTACAATAAGATATAAACTTTTTCATTGCGAATTAAATATCCCGAATATCGATCTAAATAGCTTATAATCAACTTTGTTGCAATAAAAATCAACAACCGGTGAAAACATTATGAATATTACTCGATATTGATGATGTCATCACATCAACAAACGGTAAAACGATGATGAGTAACCAGTTTATACCGCATTTAAACGCATAGTTATCATAAATATCGATCTAAACAGCTTTTAATCAACATTTACGTCCGTACATGAGATTAATGCTGAGTAAAAAAATAGAGATTCAACTATTTCGTCACAAAACAGAGCAAATTAATAACCGGTGAAAATTTTACGATAACACAAATAGACAACTGACACATCATTTACACGAGAATATATCACGAAATTTGAATATATTTACTCAAAACAGCAACAGAGATTAAACAATTAAGATGACATCATCACATATAAGTTAAAACATGACGATAACACAAATAAACAATTTATACATCAATTAAACTATTACAATGATGTCACCTTATTATCAACTCTTCACGTTTATAAATCACATCACTATCAGTAACAACAGCGATTAAACAATTAAGATGACAATTAAAATGACGTCATCACATCAACAATAAGTTAAAGAGTGGAAATGTAATGTAATGGAATGAGCGTGTGTGATAGTGTGTGTATGTGACGTGGCAATGTATTTTGTTATTTATTTATTTGTGAAAAGTGGATTTTTATAATTTTTGTTAAAGAGTATTTTTTTTGTCCCATTGATTTTTTATCTAGGTAAATATATTACACAAAAAAAGCGTTGTTTAATTCCTTTTTGGCATCTTAAAATCGTGAGTCAACTCCTTTGATGGACTACATAGTTTCATTTCTTCAAAGTACTTCACGAGCCAAGTTCTCGAGAGCTTCAAATTCAAATTGAAAGCCTAAGACACATGCACATGACTTAGTGTTTTAGGTCCGCTCTTGCTTGCACTCCCGTTCTGTAACACCCCCAAAATTATACAACGCAGCGGAATACCACATGGGGTGCTACTTCATAATACACAGCGCTAGATACAAGAGAACGACCTCTAAAAAGTGTCGTTTGTAAAACAATCTTGTTGATTTTCTGAAATCAAAATAATAGTTGTCCCATAATTGCATCACCATGAAAAAAAACTTGAATGTAAAGACTTCAATGCACATCAAATAATCCAAGCATCTAATTCACCTGAGAAAAACATGCTTAAAAGTGTCAACATTAAAGTTGGTGAGTTCATAGGTCCACTGTGTCATCACAGTACCATGTAAAAATCCCAAAGACTTATAAAGAATGCAAGACACATTTTATGTCACCAAAAGTACCAATCTTATCCCAAAGATTTATAAAGAATGCATGACTAATTTAATGTCACAAAAATGTTTCAAGTATGTATTGCCACTTTATTCAAGGCACAATAATATCCATGTGAGTATAAAACAATGATTACGATTACTCTAAGTTCATGAAACTGCGACGTAGACTTGTATGTATGCCACTTTCAGCCTGAATAAATTATTTTTTTGAACGACTGAATAAATGGAATTTATCATTGTAGCGGCGTCATACCCATTTTTTGTTATTGATGTCAGAGTGCTAATATAACTATGTATTGTTTAATTTGCAAAAGAAACATTCTGTAACAAAATTAAGGCTGTAAGGAATAGGGTGAAACTCACCGAAATAAACCAACTCATCGAGGTGAGTACTATGCCAGTTGACACAACTCGCGCGTGAGTTGGCTTAAGATAGGTGAACCACACACTGAGGTGAGTGGTTCACCTATCTTAAGCCAACTCACGCGCGAGTTGTGTCAACTGGCATAGTACTCACCTCGATGAGTTGGTTTATTTCGGTGAGTTTCACCCTATTCCTTACAGCCTTAATTTGTACAGACATGTTCTTATGCACATTAAACATATACTAGTTATATTAGAACTGACATGACAATTAACAAAAAATGGTATGACGCTACAATGATAAAATCATTTATTCAGTCGTTCAAAAAAATAATTTATTCAGGCTGTTTAATACTTGTTGAATGCGCAACCGTTTAATATTTGTTGATCGGACAAGTGATAAGACAGTAGTACCAAATGACTTCAAGTGTCTTGTCACAATCATGATTATAGTAGTTGTTAAGAGACATGTACTTATGTCTTTTTAAGCCCCCTATTGTCACATCCATCATCATCGACATTGCATTATTGTTTCCGTTAAGAACGTGAATAAAGGATAGGTTATAAAGACGGCTACCCCTATTGGTACCCCCTGGCCCATGAATAGTGTCAAAAAGGTATAAAAGATTCCTTTTGTACTCCTTTTTACAGTGCAACGTAGTTTTTTATTAGTTTTTGTTTCGTAATTTTTAACAGTTTCATACTTTTGACCTGTTAAACTTTAGGGTCCGTTTGGTGTACAAGTGGTATTAGGATTTGGGAAAGTTTTGAAAGATTTGATATGGATTTGAAATAAGATTAGGAGAGAGAATATAATATTTTATATATAAAAAAAGTTTGGTTTATAAATTTATAAAATATTTTAAAATACTTTTTCAAATAAAATATGAAAAAGAACAATGCAATAATAGGGAATAAGTCAAATTTACGTGGCTGAGATTTTATGTTGCATGTATGTGTCAGTAAAGATTATGAATTCCTACTAATATAGAGTGGTATGAATTCTATCATTCAACACCCTTTGACTATTTCAAAAGCAAGAACCAAACATGTAAATTTTAACTTCATTCTAAAGAAACAGTGGGATACCCCTCTACCAAACACACCCTTATATT
>BQNB010085937.1:12750-28327 GCA_026074375.1 Tanacetum coccineum
TACTGATTCTATGAATTATATTCATGTATCTTTGGAGAATCAAGCTAACCCACATGCAGGTACTTCAGAAGTAACTAACAATGCATGTACCTCACAAACTCTAAATGTTATTGCTTCTGAGGAAAAAGATGAGGATGTAGAGCTTATTGTTGTGCCTTCAGCTGTAAAGAATACTGAAGAAAAGGTTGAATCAAGGACCTCTTCTACAAATTCAAAAAAAGAGGAGATCTTGATAGAACCTCAATAAGAGAATAAGGCTTCCTCTACTGACTCTTCAGAAGACAATCCTAAGATTCCGCATTTAGGGACAAGTGGTATCAGAAGACAATCCTAAGATTTCGAGCTCTTGACATAACCAGATTCAAGTTGCCTTGTAGAATTCTTCAAAGAAATATTCAAGATCGACCAGACTCTTGCATGTGCCTTTCATAAGCTCGAATGTTAGACCAGCTAATAGTACAGGGGTCAAAGTATCAACATTGAGCCTATTCGTCACAAATGCTGAGAAATTAAAAGGAGTGTCCATCAGCTCATCAAACGACCCATGAGGGTCTTCTTTTCGAGCCAGAGTGCTTAACCATAGTTGAGTTGACCCATGAACAGCTGGAAAATTCTTGTTCTAATCATGATCGGGAGAAGGAAGTTTATCTGGTTTCTTAAACCAATCAGGAGAGTGAGAGGTCTCAGCTATAAGTTGATCTTTAGTAACTCCTGTTTCAAACTCCGGATGTGTGGGTTCTGTAAAGTCATCGACAGTGTGTAGTGGCTCCTCTGCTTGAGCAAACTAGTGATGAGATTTGGACCCTTTAGTAGACTTGCCAGTTGTCTTGAAGGTCTTTTCTTTTGGAGCATTGGCTGACTCGAGTTCTTTGCCAGTTCTTCTTCTCTTTGACCCCCAGTTTGATCTAGCGAAGGGTTCTTCGTCTTCATCGTAATCATCCTGACGTCTCTTGAAAGCAACAATATCTCCATATGTTTCCAGGATATCTTTGTCAGCTTTATATGCCTCAACCAATACATTATATAGATTCCTTTGTGGAGTTGACCTATCAATAGATTTGTTCATCTCCATTTTGTCCATGAGAATCTTTTTCAGTTCAAGTTCAGATAGCTTGGCTGCAACGGTATGGGATGTCTAGGCTTCATTGGATGATCGAGTTAGAAGTTCGGCTTCAAGTTGATCGTTGACAGACTGCTCATTTTTTGGTAAAATCTTGATGACTTGCTTTCTAACTTGTGCTTTGACTTGTTCCTTGATGATTTTCTGCATGTGTGCATCAAGGTTATTGATGTAGTCTTGATTTTTCGTTTGAGCATCTTCTCTCAATTTGTCATATTTGAGTTGAACTGCTACATCCACTGCATCCTTAAGCTTTTTTAAACCAAGATAGTTGTTAACTATATTAGGGATCAAGGAGAGAGCTGTAGCATACTGATTAGTCTGCTTAAATTCTGAGAAGTTGTCCTCAAGAGTTTTTAGTCGAGTGTCAAACCCGAATAGAAAGCCAAATTTTGGAAGGTTCTCAAGAGAGGGAATTAGAGCGTTTGTTATGATGGGGACAGGTGTTTGTTGTTGAGATATAACGAGAGGATTAAGTGGTAGAGGAAGTGTTGTTGCAAATGAAGGAGTTATCATAACTTGAGTAGTGACAGGAACATCTACCAGGGAAGTTGTCTCAACATTAAGAATGGAGTCAATATCTTTATCTAGATTTAGGTTGAGCATGTTAGAAATGAATCCAGATGATACAGAAGAACTATGTTGTTGCACTACTTGAGTCTCAGCTGTTAGAGTCACGTGAGCATCTCCCGTGTCTTGGTTTACTTGAGCATCGGTCATTTTAACTTCATTTCCTGCCATATTAACATTCTCATCCCTGCTTACTTCCTACATTGGCACTTCTTCATTTATCGCTTCCTCAACATCAAAACTATCTTCTTCCTTTTCTTCTTCATCTGTCATTTCTCCATCATCATGAGTGGTGAGCTTAGGATGAACAAATTCATCACCATCATTATCTGATTCAGTCCACTCATCATCATCAGTATCATCATTAGTATCATCATCATCTTCATCAACAACGTCATCATCATCTTTGCTTAAGTTAGCATCATCATCTTCACTTTCATCATCACTGGATTTCTATGAGATTTTCTCATCATCAAAATCATAGAAGGTGCATCGGGAACCCTTGGTGTGACACCAGTTCCTTCATCTGCACCAGAACCACTGACATGAGAGTTGTGTTGTTGTGTCTTGCTTCTTTTAAGGATAATTTCCATCTGTTCAGCTTTAGTCAAAGCAACCTCAGATAGCACAGTTAAACCTTTTGACCTTATTATTGGTTGCTTCCTTGTGGCAGCTTTATCTCCCTTGACAGTAGTCTTGATTCTTTTGCCTTTAGAAGCTTGTGTAGGCTTTGGCATGGGAGATGATTCAGAATCACCTTTCTTCTTTGTAGATTTTGGTTTTCGAGTCTTTTTACCAGTGGCATAAGCACGGTAAGTCTTGTAAGATTCGAACTCCAACATGGCTTGGTTTGTTAAGTGCTGAGGGAGAATGGCACCGTATATCTGTGTGTCCTGATGTTTAGAGATAACCCTTATTGTGGTGAACATAGAGTCATCCCTAGCATTGTGCCAGAACATCTTGTTTCTCCTTGAAATCGATGGATCCTTTTCCATGAAGTAGTCGACAATGACTTTGGTGAAACGTAGATAATACATGTCATTGTTTTTCTTTGAGTTCTTGTTTTCCACTTGATACACGAAGTCCTCCTAAAGTATGTAGACGTAGTCAATACGCTTGTTATGATACATGCCCCAAAGAATTTAAGCACATGACAAGCGAAGACTTTCCAATGCCGTAGTTTTTCCACTTAGACATTTATTAATTATAGCAGCAAATGATCTCCATGGTTGATGCAAGTGATTAACATTAACATCAGACAATACCTTTATCTCACCGGTGTGTCTAAGATCTCTAATGAATGGAAGTATCTCCTCTTTAAATGGTGGATCTTCAAATTTCTGGCCTGGGAGTTTAGGATAAATCATGAGCATATCTCTGAGGTTGTCAACATTGGCAGTATGGCTTTTGCCATTCATCTTGAAACGAAGTGAGAAATGATGTATTTTGACAGTAGCCCAAAACACTTGCATGTAAATTTCAGGAACATCATTAGAGATCACAAATGTGTTGTAGAAAGGAGTGAGCTTCAAAGCGTCTAATGCCACTTGTATGGTAGGTTCATTGGATTTGAGAGTTGGGTTAAGACGTTGATTGCATTTTCCGATCTTAAGATGGTTTTTAGGTGCGATAAGAGCATCATCCAACACCTTTTGCTGTGCTTTTGTTGTATCCATGATTCTGCTAAGATAGGATCAATATAGTTTATGCATAACCAATTTTATACAATATACTATAGAGACCTATTGAGTGAGCACGTAAAGTTGAATCATGATGAGAACATTTGTTAGGAATTAGGAACATTAAGACTTTTTGCACTTATTAAGATCTATCCATTTAAAATGACAACTTAAGTTGACTTAACTTGTTTAGAGTGTATAATTAACCAATTTTAATTAAATCCCTAATTAAGATTTTAAATCGCATTTTAAATTGGAAA
The DNA here is from genome assembly GCA_026074375.1 of Tanacetum coccineum. Classification (NCBI taxonomy): domain Eukaryota; kingdom Viridiplantae; phylum Streptophyta; class Magnoliopsida; order Asterales; family Asteraceae; genus Tanacetum; species Tanacetum coccineum. The sequence goes on from BQNB010085937.1 coordinate 16,380, forward strand.
TTTGATCTTAAGTGTTTTGGGTCTTTGAAACATAAACTAATTTCTAAAGAAAAACTTGTTGTTCGGTTCCTTAATAAACTAGTTGTTCTGTTCCTTAAAGAATAAAGTTGTTATGTTCCTTAAAGCAATCTAGTTGTTCGGTTCCTACATGAAATCAAGTTGTTCGGTTCCTTAGAAAATCATGTTGTTCGGTTCCTTAAGACAATAAGTTGTTTGGTTCCTAAAGACAACGAGTTGTTCGGTTCTTTCTGTCTAAAGAGTTGTTCGGTTCCTTCTGTCTAAAGAGTTGTTCGGTTCCTTCTAACAGTCTAGTTGTTCGGTTCCTTCTAACAAAAAGTTGTTCGGTTCCTTCTGTCTAAAAAGTTGTTCGGTTCCTTCTGTACAAAGTTGTTCGGTTCTTAAAGACTTCATGTTGTTCGGTTCCTAAAGACAACAATTTGTTCCGTTCATTTTAAATGATTTACAAACAATTCATTTTGAGCACTCACATATGTTCCATTTTCATTCATATGATAAATATAGCATTTAGGTACTAAGATAACAACATTTATGCCAAGTCATAACAAGATAGATCAATAACGAGCATATATTATCCATTAACGCACATATACGCTACACACTACAATCAAGAGCACATTTTGATGATTCAAAGACATTCAAGAATACTTAAAACAACAGTCCCACACAAAACCCATTAACTTATAACATTGAAATTCAAAAACCCAAATTTTCGTAGAAATAATCACTCATATTCGATTCATATGTTAAACATATAGAAAACTGTTTAACACGAGTTCATTACACACCTAACACTACAAAACCCCTCAACTAATTTGGCGTTTTAAGCAAGTTGATTATCAAGAACCCTAATTTTGAGAATTAGGGATTTCGATATCAATTGTGGATGAAAAGCCAATTCGTTTGAGATGTAGGTAGATTAGGTGATGTAGAATGATTTATATGTTATACCTTAGTGATGAAATCAACGAGAAATGAAGATTAGTATGAGGCGATCGAGTGTGTGTGTGTTGGTTCTTGAGTGTGTGTTTTGAGTGTGTGAAAAGAGACGGGGGGGGTCGAATAGTGTTATAAAAACAAATTTCATTTTTGACACATTTGGCCCCTCAAGTTTCTTATCCCTTTTATTTTGCATAGATAAGTTTTATAAGGCATATTCAAGATAAACAAATAGCACAATTAGTCCCTAATGTTTAAACTATCATACCTATAGACTTAATTTTGCAAAGTATTCCCTAAAGGCTTAAGAAAATAACATATAAGGCACACGTAAGCTAAACTTAATTAACTTTCCTTAACGTGATGTTCCGTTATTGTTTAAAAACCTCTTTCCCTTTAAACACATGGCATTCTGAAGAAGATATTTGACATGTTCTCCTCCTCAAACAATGACCCATTTTCTATTTAAAGAGCTGTAGCCGTTGTTTGAGAAGTCAAATGTCTTAGAAGAAGCATTTTTTGATGAAGCAATGCTTTTATTATGAAAAATAAACACCATAGCAAATAAGATTTCTCTCATTTTCACACATAAGCGCACTGACACGTATACTTATGGAAATATTGGAAGCACGGGTTGTGATGCAAGGTAATCACAAGCCTTTGCATGGTCATGAAGCATACCATGCTCGAGAATAAATTCCCGTTGTTAGGAACAACTATCTTTTTGATGACATGTTTTCCTCGGTGTGAAAAGCGGGTTACTATCAGAAGTAATAGTAAGCCATTTGGCATGTTTTAAAAAACATTTGAACTTTGGCACAAACTTTATTTATGACCACGTATCTTTATTGAAAGACATTTCTAGGGACGTAAATATTATCGATTGCAAAAGACATGCCAGTGAAAAACTTCTTTTTGTATTTTTCTCATTTTTTAATTTTGTATTTTGTTTTTATAAAGGTTTTTATAAAATGAAAATCTTTTTGGTTTTTTTGGTTTTGAATATATACATATGATACAGGATATCAGAATAGGTACCAACAATATTCTTCAGCTTTATCTGCCAACAGTTTCAGGATCTCAGGCGTAAAACTTCGCATTCCCAGCTTATCGATTAGAAAATTAATCATTTCTCTGCACAGGGCCTTTGAGAAGATGTTTGTTAGCTGATACTCCGTGTTGACAAAGTAAAGATCTACTACTCCATTCTTAACTTGCTCTTTGATGAAGTGGAATCTTATATCAATATGCTTCGAGCGAGAGTGTTAAACATTGTTGCAGTACAAGGCGATAGCGCTTTTATTATCACAGTACATTGGAATTTTGTTGAATCCAAGGCCGTAGTCAGTAAGTTGTGATCTCATCCATAAGACTTGAGCACAACAGCCGGATAGGGCGATGTATTCAGCTTCCGCACTGGATATTGCAGCGCTTTTCTTCCTTTTTGATGACCAGCTCACAAGTCTATCTCCTAAAAACCGCATACTGCCAGAAGTACTTCGTCTAGTATCATGGCAACCCACATGATCAGCGTCTGCATAAGCTGTTAGAGCAATAGAAGAATCCTTTGGATACCAGAGTCCTCTATCAATGGTTCCTCTTAGGTATTTAAAGATTCTTTTAATAACATGAAGGTGCTTTTCGGTAGGTGTTAGTATTAGATTCACCTTATGAACAACGATCCGGAGGCTGAGTAAAGTGGAAAATGAATTTATTCATTATTGAGAGAAAAGGTGAAATGAGATTGGAAGAGTGTGTGTGTTGTAAAGAGAAAAAGGAAGAAAACACACACACACACACTTTTTACAAAAGTGAGCTTCACCCCTCCATAGAAGTATGGAGGGGGTATTTATAGTCCCGGGCTTTACTAGCTAAACTAACCCGACACAACTATAAATGATAAATGTAATTCCGTTTAAGTCACCTTTTTTTTAGGCTAACAATCTTCCCTCTTATTATGTGGACTTTCGGATTGATTACAATGTCAAACAAGTAAAAATAACAACGTAATATAGTCTTCCAAAGCGCTTCCACAGCTAAAGATAAAAAATTGTCTTCTGAAGTTCTCCTTGTCTTAAAACTTGTATCTCCAGCCATGGATCTTCATTTGTCTTTACTTATTCTTGTACCATTGTAGTATGCATGAGTTGGATTAATTCCCCAATCATGCAGCATGTCTTGAAATGCTTTCTTCATAGACTCCTTTTTATCGAAGTTTTTGATATCGGCTTCCCCCAAAACCAACATCCATCTTAAGCAGATTCTGAAACATGAGGTAGCTTGAACAATCTTTTAATTGCATCAAAGTGCACTGCGAATTTTATAGAAGTCAACCACACAAGGATCATCGGCTTCGTGTTTTGGGGCTTGGTGAATATTCGTTTGGGGGGGCATTGCGAGAAATTAGCAACTGTTCTTCTCACGTTTGCATAATACTTCACAAACCCCCATACTAAGCATTTTAGGGCTAACAAACTCCCCCCTAGAGTTGACATTGGTTAACATCTAGTCAATTAAGTCCTGATGTACACATTTCCCCATGTATGGTTGCGAATTCTCAGAAGACATCATTTGTCGTGTACGTACATACTACTCGAGATTTTCTGGTTATATAGCACAAATCTTGTTATAAATATATGAATCATTACCTCTTGTCTTCAGAAACCATAGAGAGTTGAAGCAAGAATCAAGAACACTTGGTATAAGAAGGTCTTGTAAATGAATGCATCAAAGAACTGTAAAGATTTTGCTTAGACTGTGAAGTATCGTTTGTACTTGGGAATAACATATAATACCACTGGAGAAGTAGCTGATTACAATCTCAACCTTTATACTCTTTGGCTAACTTTCCAACCTTCGTTATTCTTTCGGCTATTGTTTGTGATCACATGGTGAATGGAAACCCGTTCATTACCTAACTTGAAAATGTAGTAATTCCCCATAAGTTTGTTTACTTAAGCTTGCACTATTGTTGATTGAAGAACATTGCAGAAGAGAATCTCTAAGTACCTTATACCTCCATTCAAATGTATTAGAATATACCAGTAATCTTGAAATTATGCCACAACGTCTTCTGGCTATATGTCGACAATGCAGCACTATAATGTAACTCTTTAAGTGATAGTTATCAGGTCTTCATCTATACTCCCTATGACTTTGGGAATCATAGGTTATCCAAGTATTACATCTTAACTGTTACATCAAGCAAGTCATCAATCGTTAGAAATAGAAGAAAGTCATGTTGATCGAAATAGTAGACGCCTTTGTGATAATCTTAACTTCAATACCTCAATAAGGGATACAAACCAACTTCGTAATCACTTGTCATCGTAATCTGAATCTTAGCCTTTTTGTCATTTAATGTGATATTCTTTTCAGGATCATTTTGGGTGTTAAGTGTTGTTGTTTGAGTGGTATGTTCGGTATGTGATTGTGGTGTTCTGTTTGTGTTCTTGTTTTGATTTTAATATTCCTAATTTCGGTCAAATGCCCAACCCCAAAGTCCGGTCACTATGCCCACTGTTTCGGCGGATCGACCTTCGCGTCGGTATAAGGTGATTGTTTTTTTTTGGGGAAATTCGGTATCAAAACACTGGTTTTCTGTTGTGGCTTTGGTGTTTTTGAAGTCCTTGATAATGATTTAGGTGATGGTTTGTTAAGGTTTACTTTGACGTTTAATGTCCTAATGTTATGAGATATGTTAATATGAAAAATTAAGCATTTCGAGAAATTAGGTAGTCAAAACTAGGTTTTTGTGTGGCAACCCGCCTCCTTTGGCAACCCGCCACTTAAAATGTGACCAAACCGCCGCCAAATTTTTGCGACCAAACCGCCACCAAAATGTAGGCAACTCGCCGCCTAGTTAGTGACCAACCCGCCACCAAAGTTTAGGCAACCCGCCGCCTTGTTTTGCACCAAACCGCCGGCTATTATAGCAACCCGCTGCCTATAATTAAATAAGCAAACCGCTGCCGTTTTAACTTTCTCAACCCGCCGCCTACTTTAACAAACCGCCACTTAGAAAATTGTCAACCCGCTGTGGATTTTTGAATTTTGGCAGAGTAACATTTCATTTTGCTCATAAAATAATCAACTCGCCGCTTAACCTGCTCAAACCGGTGTGTAGAAAGGCAAACCGCCGCCAATAAAATATTATTTTAAATCAAACCGCTATTGACTTTGGTCAAACCGCCACCTACTTTTTCCTTAAAATGCGGGTCTTGTCTGTACTTTTTGTCAAACCGCCACCAAGAAAATAATATAATAATCAACCCGCCACCATGAACATTCATCTCGAAATAAGCAATTTTCAACCAATTAAGCTATTTGACCACGCAAATAAGCTTTGTATGCTTAAAACTAAGTTGGTAGGAGATGATTAAACATATACTAACACGAATTTTCTTGTGGAACATCAAAATCGGACCAAACCGCCGCCTAGAACACGAAAAAAAAACCATACCTTTTTTGGCTTTAAAATCGATCTAGTAGCTTGTGCATCTCATGGAATGGTACCAATATCATCGGTTTGACATGTAGAACAAGAATAGAACAAGTTTAACAACCCAATAAGCCCAATTTTTTTTGATCCGTGGCCTTTTTCTTCAAAATAAGCCACGAAAATTTGAGCTTATTCACCACTCGAATCAGTGATTAACAACACGGATTCCCCCTATGCTCTGGTGCCAATTGTTATAATAGATTCACCTTATGAACAACGATCCGGAGGCCGAGTAAAGTGGAAAATGAATTTATTCATTATAGAGCTTGTATTATACCACATAAATCAGAGCCACGAATCCACACTTTAGCTCAGATACCACATGTAGTCATCCCAATTAACCCAACTTTCATAATCAATTCTAAATAATCACAACAAATCGAATACAAGAAAAGAGAAGAGGTGAGTTGTATTAGAGAGAGAAATAGAAGAAGAGAATAATCGAGAGAGAGAAAGAGAAAGATATATTTTATCTATACTGAACAACATTACTTTCTAAAGGAGAACAAAATATCTATATATCCCGTCTATCGTTCAATGACGCGCGAGATATTTAACTAGGACATCAGTGCATCGTGTTTTGACTTGGATATAAAGCCCTAATAAACATATACAATATAATATGATCACTCATCGACGCCGATACCGATAATTATCCCTATCACAACAATTACTAATTAAAGCACCGAGAAGCTCCATCTGTATTTCAGACTTACAGAGCTTCCTTGTCGACGTCAATAAAACTGAGGCTATACCGAAAAATAGTAGTGTGATTTCACACAAATCTAGTAGGTCACGCAACCCGGACTCATGGATGAGTTTTGACAAACTAGGAAAATTACAGCAAAGGATGGAGAATACCATAGAACTCGTGTATGAAAGATTCACAACACATGTGAATAATTATGGATCACAAATAATGTCTGTCATATTTTACAAGTGGAAATGCAATCTAACAACTTTCTCAAATTGTGCTTGTAACCAATGGAAAAATATGTCTCTATGATGCATTACACAATCATTACATAGGAACGTACGCTTTCATATGATAGAAGTTGTGTATTGATATCTTTCTAGTACTTTGAACCACATGTCTTATAGTCATCCAAGTCCACGCAATTAGCTCTGTCTTAACAAGCTTTACTCATGCATAACCACATGTTCAAGCATCCAAAGCAAAGAAAGATGCCAAGAATCATGATCCATTACCCATTCATGCTCATTTAAATGCTTCTGCGTCACAATCTCATGCTAATTCTTCTTATTCACCACAACCATATTATGTCACACATCCTTCATTAGTTACTGATTATGAATACGAGTATCAAAGGGAGTTACAACGGGATTCTCAAGAATATAAGCTTACAACAGCCATGATGTTATTAGCTTGAGCAATCACTCAGAAGTTCTCCATACCTATCAATAATCGTCTTCGTACTTCATCAAACATAGGAAATCAAGCTGTGATTCAGGATGGTCGAGTTGATATACAAACCAAGAATGCAGGTTATGGTGGAAATGGTAACAGGAATATAGGGAGACAGAACATGAATCAAGCATTTAATGTAGGAACTAGGAATGATGAAAGCAATCAGATTATTTAGTGTATTCCATGAACTGAGTCAAATCCAGGAAAGGCAAATGTTCAGTGTTATAAATGTAAGGAAAAAGGCCACTATGCTCATGATTGTCAAAAACCAAGAGTTCGTAATGTAAAGTATTTCAGAGAACAAATGTTGCTAGCGATGAAAGATGAAGCTGGAAGCAACCTCAAGGACGAAGAAAATGATTTCGATACCGCAACACTATAAATCCTCGCGTTTGTGGTTTGTATTGTCTGTACTCTATCTCTTGTTCTACCCTTTATTTTCTCATACCATCCAATTAATTATTTAAGATAAGTAATATTATTTATATTGTGCAAGGTGTTTGAATTCACATAAAGTGCGAATCTAAGTATTTATTAACAAACATAAACATAAATTAAAAAAGAAAAAACGGAAAACTATTCAACCACCCTTCTAGTTTTCCACAATTGGTATCAAGAGTTACGTCAAACAAGATTTTTAAAATAAATTGTATTTAAAACTTGAATCGATCTATGGAATCGGAAAAATATTAGAAGGGCAATTTATGCAATGACCACCACTATTTGAAAGTGATGGATTTATTTATTGGAAAAATAGATTCGAAACTTATGTGAAGTCAAAAGATCTAGATCTTTGGCATGTTATTATCGATGGTGATTTTCCTCCTATTCAAAATAATCCCGAAACTATAAAGGATGAAGTTGTACCTTTTCATAAACAAAACGATGATCTTAAAAAGAAACTTGCAAGAAGTAATGAAGCTAAAATTGTAATTTATAATGCTTGGCCATGTAAAGAATACGAAACACAAATTTATGAGTCAAGACCGCAAAAGAAATTTTTGGATACTTGTTAATCATTATCAAGGTAATAATCAAGTCAAAAGCTAACAAAATAGATTCTTCTTGTTTCAATAATCTGAACAATATTAATGAATCCGGAGAGGATCAATAGATAATAGCATTTGCTAAATTAACACTAATATTACTAGTCTAAAAGCACTTAATGAAAGTTTTTCTAGCAAGAATTGTGTAAGGAAATTTCTTAGGTAATTACATCCTAAATGGCGTGGAAAAGTCACAGCGATTGAAGAATCAAAGAATCTAACAACTCTATCACTTGACGAACTCATTGGAAATGTGAAGGTTTATGAAGAAGTAATTATGAAAGATTCTGAAACCATCAAAAGCAAAAGAGAACAAAGTAGATCTATTGCCTTGAAAGCTAGAAAGAAATCTAGTATGATGATAGCTCAACTCTGATAGTGAAGAAGAAAGAATAGGCCAGGCCGTAGAGACTTCAAGAAATTCTCAAGAAGACGAGGACGATTAGTAAGACAAACCCATAGAAGAGGAGAAAATCATTCAGAGAAATAAAGACGACAAAAATGGCAAAGGCGAAAGAAAATGCTTTAAGTGTGGAGATCCAAATCATCTCGTCGGAGAATGTCCAAAACTATCAAGATATCAAAATCAAAAAGCGTTTGTTGGAGGATCTTGGAGTGATAGCGATGAAGATGAAGAGGATAAGACAAATGACGAAAAGTGTCTTATGGCTAAAACTTCCAATGAGGTACTTTCCAAAACTGAATACATTAGTGATGACCAATCATCACTAGACAAAAATGACTTAGATAGTGAATATAGTAGACTATGGAAATTAGGACTAAAAGTCATGGCTAAAAATAAAACTCTAAAACAAGCTAAAATAGAATTAGAAAATGAAGCACTAGAATTTAAAACAAGGTAAGGAAGTAATTAAAGAATGTAAATTATGTCAAGACCTTAAGCTTGAAAATGAGAAGCTTAGAAAAGAAATATCTAGACTAAATCAATTTAATGGTAGTAGTCACTCACTTAAGAAAATAATAAGTTCTCCAAAAACTTTCGGAGATAAATCCGGGTTAGGTTAAATTTTTACCAAAGGTCCACCTACTAAAACCAAGAACAAGTAAAGTTTGTAAAAGCTCAAGAATTCGAGTCGAAAGAAAAATTGATAGAATCAAACCCAAACTCCAAACCAAAAGTTATACTTATAAACATTACTAAAATTACTATTGCAAGTGATGATGAGGTAAAACGTTTTTACAAACCCTGCATAAAACCAGAGTCAGCTTTACTAAACCCACAATGAGGTCTAAAACACCTCTTCCGAGAAGAAATGAAATCTTTCATCCTCGTTCCAAAACACCCCAACCTAGGAGGGACCAAGGAGACAAATTAACTCTAAAAAACAACTAATCACACAATGTGGAATCATCCACACCAACCAAGCTTTACTCAATGTGGAAGATGTTCACTATGCATGTGTTCAAATCAAGTGCAAAACATGTTCGGAAACAAAAACTTCGGTCCCATGAAACAATAGGAACCAAATGGCTAAAAAATCATATCTTTCGAGGTTAATTATCTACAGGCATCATTTGGATTTCGTCAAACAAATTGAAGAACTCATATAGGATTTCCATAAATCCTCATCCTTAAAGCTTGCTACCTTGAAGATTTTAAAGTGATTTCTCTTGAAGGCTAAAGTACGTCTCACTCTCTAATTACGTAAAAATAATAGATTGGTAAAATGATAAACATAGTATTGATGTTAGGAATTATGGTAGTCACTAGAAATGCCATTTGTTGGCTTTCTAGTCTTAAAAGAATTTGTTCATTAGGAACCATTCTTTCACATGGATTATCCATGAACCACTATGAAATGAAAATCTTCTATGGCCACGAACTCACGTAGACGAAGAAAAGTGAGTTAGTGGATAATAATTAACATAGAAGTAGGATTAGTTTTGCATCGGAAAAGTCTTAAACCACTATGGATGAAACAAACTCCCTTCCACCTTGACGCTCGCCTCAACTACGTCTATCAAAATCGCCGTGTTGAAGTCTCAACTCCATTCCAATATCTCATCTTCCACAATATCCACTTTTTCCATTTCAAAACGTATCAATTAATTTTTTTCGTTCGAAGAAATTAACTCATCATGTTCGCAAGAAGTCTAGTCACCAAATCGTCTTATGTATTGACATCTTGATTATCTCGTCCGAAATAGTCGAAGAAACTTTTTAATTAAACAATGGGTTAATTAAAAATTGTCAATATTCATTCTCACAAAACTCTGCCAAATTCAAAAGATTTTTTTTTTCAGTGGCGCCCCCCTTAAAATTAAGGGACCGGCCGTGTAAAAAGGGCGGCTCCCTTAATTAATTAAGGGGACCGCCTATTTGTGAAAACAAACACTCCCTTACAGTCAAAATTATATACCAAACATCATTTTTTCCCTCTTTCTCCCACCTGCTGTAAACGAAAACCCCATCACAAAAACCTTCAAAATCAAACCTCAAATCATCAAATCAACCAAAATTCGCAAGGGGTAATTACTAACAAGTCTATTAACAACATCCATTGTAAGTTTTTCAACCATCTTTTGTTTGATTTCATCCAATTTTGTTTCTAATCAAAATTGGTGTTTTAATTATTTTCAAATTCATTAGTTTGGGTGCAATCTGATTTCCATAACAACAATTGATACCCGAATCATAAGAACACTACAACCTTGAAGAATTGAATCAAAACACTATTGAGTTCAAAAAAATTTTAAAGAACCAATGTACTCATAACATATAGCCGAATTTTTGCATATATGATTTTTAAACTTACACATTGGTTTGATTAATGCCAAAACATGATGAAAATAACAGTTTAATCATCCAAACATACAAATAATTTTTCAAATCAATGATAAAATCTATAAAAATAAAGAGTGTTTGCTCGTTTCTTAGGATATAAATTTTTAAAGTCAAAATGACCATCACTATAGTTTTGTCACTTGTTTAAACACTCAACAAACTTGTATAAGTCATCCAAGAAATATAATGGCATCTTCGAGTTCCAGTCAATAGATCAACACCTTCTAGATTACGAAGGAAGCAGGTGTGTTGACGAAAAGCAACTTCAAGGTTCGAATCGCAAAATTGCCAGACAGAGAATAAGTTATGTTCGAGTCCTTCCACGTAGTAAACCCTTGATATGGTAACATTCCCAATCTGATAATCTCCATAACTTATTATCTTTGCCACATGATCATTGCCAAATTTGACTGTTCCCAAGAATTTACTGACCAAATTGGTGAGCTGAGAGCGATCTCTGGTCATATGCTTGGAGCAGCTGGAGTCCAAATACCAGAGAACAATTTGGACGACCTGCAAACATCAAGAGAAGAAGATGGAACATTGGAAATTGTGGATCCCCATGATTTACTGGGTTCCTTGTTGTTAGTAGATTTAATTATCTTAGGTTTGCTAACAGGATCAGTAGATTTAGTTTTCCTAGGTTTCCTTGAATAAACCAATGTTACCCCATGCTTGGGAGCTTCAGCTTCTAGAGTTATTGGTTTCCTAGATGGCTTTTCAGTAGTTGTGGTAATCCTAGTTAAAGGGCATGCATTTCCTACTATTGTGAAAGTCTGACCAGTAGGTCTCCAAATATATCCAGTTTTAGTGAACACTTTGCCCGTTGGTTTCTAAACTTTTCTCTTAGACTTTTTCATAATAGATTTAGATGTAACAAGAGAATTCACACAATTATCAGAAAGCATGCAATCATTATATGTAACACGGATATATTCAGAATTCGCATTTAGCTTTGAATGCTGCACATTTACAGATTCATCAAGTTTAACAACACAATTCTTATTATTTAAACTAGATATAACTTTCCTAGGGTGGACTTCTACTTTATTCTTCAGATTACTACTCCGTGGTCGTTGAATCCTCTCTTTCTTTGTATTGCTTGAAGGCTGTGATCCGCTAGCACTAGTAGATTGTTGTACTCCTGTAGAAGACAACACAGGTTTGTTAGAAGCTAGATTTGATGACGAATCTCTTTTTGTGTTTGTA
>BQNB010085938.1:826-28327 GCA_026074375.1 Tanacetum coccineum
GCATTTTAAGTCCGTTTTTGGTTATTTTAGCTCGTTTTTAAAGGTAAAAGGTATGTGTAATTAAGCACATACCACATATTGACCTCAACCAATACGGCGTATCGACGAATTTCCAGACACTATAAATACAAAACCCTAAACACGAGTTTAGGACGTGCTTAAATATATTTTCGAAACCCTAACCACATAAGTCAATTTTTAGAAGCCAAGAAGAGCAAAGAAGGTCTCGCAACGTGCTTAATTCCATAGGAAACACCTTGTAATCATCTATACTCTAATAATTGTTCAATTTTTGTTATCATTTGTCGTTTAACTTGGTTAGGTTACCTTAGTTGATTCATTTATTATGTTTGTATTCGATACGATGGTTATTGGCTAATACCTTTAGGTATTATTCATGTTTATGAAGATTTAATTTCGATTGCTTAATTTATCATTGATTATTGATTATGTTTATCAATTTATACTCATTTACGTTCTTTTGTATGCGACCTATCATTCAACTAGATCTATTTATGCCGACCAAGTAGACTAGATTAACCGGGATAGCTCTCCATATAGCAACTTACATTACTAGAATCATAGGATCACAAATAATGACCTATCATTACCATTGGTTTAGTGAACAAGTTGGACTAGCAGGTGACCTGGGATCCAAGAAAATGATGTCGATTCCATGGTAAGGACATGGCAATGGACTACTAGTATGTAAGGACATTACGAAGTAATTTAAGTAAAGTCGACGTAGAGCTATGATTCAATAAGACACCAATTATTGTTTATTCCCTAAGATAGATTATAATCAACAAATGATTGCTTTATGTGGATGCATTTAATTGTGACAAAATTAACGTGTCTAGGGTTTAGGAAGAAGTACTGCCTAAATCTAGGAATGATATACCCCTCCAGATAAGTCAATCATTGCACTAATAAACAAACCTGCTTTTTAATTAGATTAATCAATTTTTAATACAATTCCTTATAAATAGGCTTGCCCGTTCTTGTCTTCTATCTTTTGATTATTAGCTTGCGTGTGTTATCGTGACTAAAGTAGGTTTAAGTTACCACTAAACCTGTGCCAGTCTCTCGGACTGAAAACCCCCCTTATCCGTTAGAATTAGGTTTAGCATAGGTTTAACTTAGAATTAACTTAGAACTAACATAGACAACTAAAATACTGGTAGACTTAGGAATTAACGCTCTCGCTCTTAGTAATCGACACCCTACTTACCAACGAAGCTACAAATGACCAGGTCCACTGCCCGTTTGTGTTGTTTTTAGGTAAAGTCGTCAAAATATAAATGTAAAACTTGATAATAAATATTACCTACACACAACGACACATCAAGTTTTTAGCGCCGCTGCCAGAGAGTTAAGTTGTTTAATTTTTATTTTTATTAGTATTTTAGTTCTAACTTTTAATTAATCTAGATTTAGTGTAGTTTAATTAGTGTAAATTTTTTATTTTTGAGTCTTAGTGTCGGATCGTCCATTTTACCTAAACTTTTTTATTTTGTTTGAGTGTTTGTTTTACTTTACTGTTTTGTTTTTGTTTTCTATACACTCGTATTCGCCAAGAAATGAAGTGTTGATTAGTGATCTCTCCTCCTTTCTTCTAAGTATCAAATCTCTATTGTAATTATCTTGTGTATTTGTGTGATTCGGATATTGTGTAAATCTGATAGTGTAGATCTAGTGATCATGTATTGATTGTGAAGTGGTAGATTGGTTCTAGCTAAGATTAGGACTCGACATTTAGCTTAGTGTCAGAAAATAACGTAAGCGACGTGTAAACGGTTTTCTCCTGTTAGGAACATGAAAGTGTCAGTCACTTCCATAGATAACTGTCGTTAGCTCGTTAAGTAATTTTTGGAAACTTACATAGGTAGTTAGTCCAAGGCCCATGGATGAGTCCATTAAGCCAAGGCCCATCCACCCCTTGTAAGTATATAAACACCTCTCCATGCCTTGGAGAGGTGGTTGGTTGGTTGTATGTTTTATTTTCACTTAATGCATTTCATGTTCTTTACTTTCTCTCACTAGATAATACATCCTTCCTTCCACTTTCTCTCTCTAGTTCTTGGTCCATATATCAAAGATTACTTGTATTCTACAATTGGTATCAAGAGCCATGGAGTGATTTGCTTAGTTCTTGTGTTTGTTTCTTTGGTTTGAAGTATTTTTTTTCCATTCGTACGCATTTTTCTTCTTTTTCTTTTGATTTCGAAGCTCATTCATACACTAAAATATTATTTACTTAGGTAAAGTTGATCTAGTATCTTTGGATATAGGTGTATTTGCTTTGGATCAAAGAAAAACTCATTTTTTTTCATCTTTTGTTTTTGAAAAACCTTATAAAGTACAAATCTTGATTTTGAAATTTTTGGCTTAAAAACCATAAAGTTGTCATTTTTAAGGTACCTATAGGTTTAAGAATACTAGTTGTATAATAAATTTTGGGAAAAAATAATAAAAAAGGTGTCTTTTTGTGTTTTAAAGATTTTGAGTTTCGTCCGTGTGTTACCCGAATTCGCAGTTTCCGAATTTGCAATTTAGTGTTACCCAAATTCGCAATGTCCGAATTAGCAATAACAGTGGTACCCGAATTAGCAGTTTCAGTTGAACCCAAATTCGCAGTTTTGCTTAAGTACCCGAATTAGCAGTTTCAGTTGAACCTAAATTCACAGTTTTGCTTAAGTACCCGAATTCGCAGTTTTGCTTAAGTACCCGAATTCGCAGTTTTAGTTGAACCCAAATTCGCAGTTTTGCTTAAGTACCCGAATTCGCAGTTTTGCTTAAGTACCCAAATTCGCAGTTTCAGTTGAACCCAAATTTTCAGTTTTGCTTCATAACACAAATTCGCAGTTTTTCTTCATAACCTAAATTCGCAGTTTTGCTTAATAACCCGAATTTGCAGTTTTGCTTAATGACCCGAATTCGAAGTTTTGCTTAATCAATCAAATTAGCAATTTGCTTAATAACTCAAATTGATTAATCAAAATTATACGGTTTATTTCTTTGACTTGTAAAATCCCGTGAAACACTCACCTGTTTTCCCGGTTTTGTCAAGAATTGTAAATTTTTTTTTCCCCGTGTAATTTCCATGGAATTAAAACACAAAAGACTACACCGCAAACACAATTACTTTCTATCATCGCTAGATCGATAAGTTATATTGTGTATTACCACTTTAGTCATGACGACTCTTGTTGATAAGTCACTCTCTCTCGGCATGGTGACAACAAACCACGATGCTTGAAAAAACTTCGTGTTATATACTATGACTGTGAACCCTACAAAAAACAAACCCAAACCCATATCTCCCTCCCAATAAAAACAAATGCATAATGGAACTTTATATGATTGAATAGACCTCATGGTAGAGAATGATTATTGTTCTGTTGAAAAGGTCAACATGTTGGCCACACAATTACAGTGGTGGTGTTGTAACAGACCAAAGGATTAATACTGAATTAAAACTCCCGCATAAACCATTCAAGCTGATTGCGACATCAAAGCAATAAACAACATTCTACAAGGCCTTCCAACTGAAATTTTATCGCTCTTGTTTGTCAACATCGTGTAGACTATGGATATTTGGGAGATATCAAACTGCTCATGCAAGGAACGTCGTTAACGATTGCAGAACGAGAGTGCATGTTGTATGATGAATTTGGATAAAGTTTACATTACAGAATGGAGAGTCGTTACACGAGTAATACTTGAGATGAGCTTTGCCTACTCAATGATTATGAACTTTTTACTAAGGATGTCACTGGAGCAAGTTCCGTCAATACCCATGGTTCTGATATAATTCTTCCTGCTGAATGGAGCAATTCGTTACTGATGTTAAGGTGGTCAAGATTGCAATACTACTATTGGTTGATCAGATTCATGTCACTTAGAAAAACATGAACGACATGCAATGAGTTTCTTTTGATGTCATGGAAACGCAAGCTCCGATCCTCTTGCTTTAGTTTGCATTCAACCCCTAATAACACTGTCCTCTCTTATCAATATCATCCAGCACTCCGTTACCATAACTCTCAACATCAACAAATTTGTTTTTACCTTATCAATCTTCATAGTATGGATCACCTTTGAATCTAACAATATCAATCAATCAATCACCAACACCTCGTTCAATCACTTATCCCCCCAACAATTATCAAACCTCAGTTCACCACAACGTTTATTCTCCATCATCATTCATCCCTCAAATTGAATACTCTCCCTCAGTTAACCCACAATCTGAATTTTCCCAACCTGACTCGGGTCTAATTGTACCAGTGTTCCAGAAAGGTGATGATCTCATTGACGCCATCAATCGCATGATGTCTTTCTTGATTGCTGTTGTCACTTCCCGCTATCCCACTACCAATAACCAGCTGAGGATTTCGTTAAACCCTAGGCAACAAGTCACCATTAATGATGGAAGAATAATCGTACAACCAGTTCAGGGGAGACAAATTTCTTATGTTACAGGTACTATAAGAACTTTCACTCTAGGAACAAGTGGGAATAACTCGGGGAAACAGAGGATTATTACATGTTACAACTGCAAAGGGGAAGGACACATGTCCAAACAATGCACTAAACCAAGGAGGAAACGGGATGATTCATGGTTTAAAGATAAAGTGTTGTTGGTACAAGCTCAAGCAAGTGGTCAATTCTTCATGAGGAGGAAAAACTAGATTCTTGGCAGATCAGGAATCCCAGCAAGGTCAAGCCACACAAACGCATTACTCACAATGTGCTTATCAAGTGATAATTGGATGCATATGACTCTGATTGTGTTGAACTCAACACAGCCAAAATTGCTCTCATGGTGAATTTATCTCATTATGGTTTAGATGCTCTTTCTGAGGTACACTATTCATGATAATGTGAATAATAATATAATTAATCAAGCTGTGCAGGCGATTCCGTCTTCTGAGCAGTCACACGTTGTGAACCATTCAGAGACTAAAATAACCAGTGATAACAATATCATTCCTTATTCTCAGTATCTGATTGAATCACAACAACCAGCCGTTCAGAATTCTAACTCTTCTGCACAATAAGATGCATTGATATTATCTGTGATTGAACAACTAAATACCCAAGTTGTTAATTGTACCAAGATAAATCTGGACAATAAAAGTGTAAATGATACTTTAACTGCTGAGCTTGAAAGTTCTTTATAAGGACCATGTTAAGTGTTGAACGAAGGACATAAATGTTGATTAACAAGGTAAAAGACTAGTCTTCAGATTCATGTGCCACAGTATGTAGAGATTGATCGTCTTAAACAAACTCTTTCTGAACATTTAAAAGAAAAAGAATCTTTAATGCAAACAGTTTTTCTTCTCAAAGATGATCTTAAAAAAGAAGAATATAGGAACATAGATAGAGAGATAGAGATATTGCTTTTGAAAAGAGGATTAAACAGCTAGATAATATTGTTATTAAAAGAGATCAATCTGCACAAACTGTTCACATGTTGACGAAACCTCAGTTTTTTCTATGATATACCCACTAACAAGCTCTATGTTTTCAAATCTTTCTATTTAAAAGAAAGTAGCAATTGGAACCAAAGCTATATGTTGGTGATATTATTGAGAAAACTAATCCCATTGTGATTCCTGACTCTGAAGAGACCTTGTTGCTTGCTGAAGAGAGTCATTCAAAAATGCTTTTAAGACAAAAGGATCCCATAATGTTAGAAAAGAAAGTTAATACTACACCAGTCGATTATGCTGCTCTTAACCAACTTTATAAAGATTTTGAAACACGCTTTGTTCCACAAACTGAATTATCTGCTGAACAAGCCTTTTGGTCTCAGAATTCGGTGAATTCTTCAGAACCCATTCTTTCTAGTAGACCCACCGTAGTTGAGGTTCCAAAAGAACTTCCTAAAGTCCGACTGGTGAATTACAAGGTTTGAAGAAACTTAAACACCATCTTGCTGGTTTTGACGTGGTTCTCAAAGAAAGAACCACACCCACAGCTATCATTGAGGGTTTATGGGGGTTCGAACATACAAAAGCTTGTTTTAAGGATGAAAATAATGCATTTGTAAAAGCTTGAAGGGACCTTATTTAACACATTCAAGCAATATTTGAGTTGATGAAACTTTCTGAAGCCAAAATGTCTTTCATCAATTGGAACAGGTGGTGGCAAACAAACATCGTTTTAGAGGTCAAAACATTTGAGTTAAAATGAATCAAGTTTTGGAACGAATAACACGACTCTTGGAACTAAGTGTTGAGAAAGATTATGTGAAACATTATTATGAATTCTTCTGTGAATAATGCTTCTGTGAATGTGCATGAATGTGAAAATAGTGTTCTCTTAATTGATATGAGCTTCAAAGAATTCTCATTAAAAAAGAGATTTATTATTAATTTCAAAAAGTTTCACAACTCTTGAAAAACATGGGCATCTCTTTAGGAAGTTGATCTTCCAAAATTAATCAGGAAAATTTTCAAATGGACAATTCCTGTTTCAAATCTAGTGCTCCAGTTTTGATCCAATTGTTTGAATTAATGAATTGAAAGCTCAGTCTCAATGAGAAGACATAGTTATAAAGAATTGAAAGAGAGAATAAATCTCTAATGGTACAAGAGAATGAGGATAGATTATTCAGGACTTAGAAGTAGATTGAAACTATAAATATTGAATATGATTCATAGGGTGCAAAGTCATATTGACGAGAATGAGATTTAACAGGACTATAAGCAACTTTATGACTCGATTAAACCAGCACGTATTCGATTAATATAAAAATTGTGATGATTTATTTAATCTAAAGTCAATTAAAGTTCTGGAATATTTTCTTATTTACAATGTGTCTTCAGGAAAACGTTTTGGTAATAACAGCTCGCAAGAATGATTTAAGGAAACTTAAAGGAAAAGCTCTAGTTGTAAATGACGTTACAAAACACCCTAGTGATCCAGAAATGCTTAACGATTGTGTGAAACAATAGCCCCTAAAGTGTTGAAATAAACAGACAGGCTCACTCTGCCTAATATCTATGCACACTCAGGAAGAAGCTACATTCTTAGGGATCTAGTTGAACATGTTAAATCAAAATATCCACTAGATCAATCCTTAGAATCTGCCTGTAGGTATGCTAAACTAGTTCAGGAGTTGCTTACAAACATCAGTAAAACCTGCCCTAGTATCAACAATACTGATGGAAAATTAGTGGCTGTGACCCCAAAGAACAAGGACAAAAGAGTTAAATTCATTGATGCCTCGTTAACATCTAGGAAACTCAATCACAAAAACAACCTCAACATCAAACATAGTTTTCTAACTAACTACGTAGTTTCTACAGAGTAAAAACCGTCTACCAGTGATAGCGGATCACAGCCTTAGGCAATACAAAGGATAGATAAGATTAAACAGACAACAAGTAGTACTCGGAAAGAATAAAAAGTAGAAGTCATCCTAGGAAAGGTACTCTAGTTTGAAAAATAAGGTTGTTGGTTGTTTGAACTAAAGGAATGTCATGTGAATTTCCATAGCTTAATGCGAATTCTAAACTACAAATTTGTTAAGCGTATTGGTTGCGATGCTTTATGTAATATGATTTGTGTGTTCTTCGATTTTATCAATAATGTGAATGATCGCTAATAATCTAAATTCTGTTAAGCAAAGTTCAAAGACGAAATGTTCTGGAAACAATACAGGAAAGGTGTTTTACAAATATTGGATATATCTGGAGACTACTGGTCGGACTTCTCTATTGTAGTAAAATGCGTGCTTTAACAGGATTACCACAACCTACTGAAGTGCCACTTAGGAAACAACTTCTAGATAATGAAAATCTAACCTATCGTAACTTGGTTTTCTAACGGAACCTAGGAGAATCTAAAAATAATGTTCCTATTAGCAATCTAGGGTTTAAATAGTATCTGCTAACTAATGGAACCCAGTAACTTTAGGGATCCAAAGTTTCCGATGTTCCATCTTCATCTCTTGTGGACTGCAGGTCGTATAAATGTTCTCGGTATTTGGACTTTGGCAGCTCCAAGCATATAACCGGAGATCGCTCTCAGCTCACCAATTTCGTCAATAAGTTTTTGGGTACAGTTAAATTCGGAAATGATCACGTGGCAAAGATATTGGGATATGGTGATTATCAAATTGGTAATGTTATGATATCAAGGGTTTACTACGTGGAAGGACTTGGACATAACTTATTCTCCGTTGGGCAATTTTATGATTCGAACCTTGAAGTTGCTTTTCGTCAACACACCTGCTTCATTCGTAATTTAGAAGGGTTGATAGATTGACTGGGATCTCGCAGGCAAAAATCTTTACACTCTGTCTCTTGGAGAATATGATGGCGTCCTCTCCCACTATGTTCTCTTGTTCAAAGGCCTCAAAGACTATGTCTTGGATTATGGACCGACGTCGGTTCTCATTCTAGGAACTTTGGTGCAATCAACCATTTAGCTAGACACGGTCTTGTTCGTGGTCTCCCTAAGCTTAAATTTGAAAAGGACCATTGTGTCTCTATTGTGCAAATGGGTAAAAAGCAAGAAGACAAACACAACCTAAATCTGAAGACACCAACAAGATAACTCTATCTTTTACACATGGATCTTTGTGGACCAATGCGTGTCGCAAGTATTAATGGAAAGAAGTACATCCTCGTTATTGTCGATGATTACTCCTCGATTCCACATCTGGATTACGTTCTTAAGACAAAGATGGAAGCTCCAAAGTTCATAATCAAGTTTCTCAAGAGATCCAAGTGGGCTTTAAAGTGACTGTGCGATAGAATCAGAACAGTATAATGGAACCGAATTTGTTAATCAAACTATTGCGTGAATATTTGAGAAGATTGGCATCGCTCATAATACATCTGTGCTCGCCTATCCACGCAAATGGGTGTTTGCTGTCGTTAAACGAACGTAATCGTACGCTAATTGAAGCTGCCCGTACAATGTTGATTTATGCAAAAGCTCAGTCTATTCCTTCTTGGGCAGAAAGCAGTTGCTTACAGAATGTTTACACCAAAATCGTTCCATCCATACGTTCTTCGACACG
Organism: Tanacetum coccineum; assembly: GCA_026074375.1. Classification (NCBI taxonomy): domain Eukaryota; kingdom Viridiplantae; phylum Streptophyta; class Magnoliopsida; order Asterales; family Asteraceae; genus Tanacetum; species Tanacetum coccineum. Next base: position 9,870 of record BQNB010085938.1, read on the forward strand.
GCAAAATCACCATATGAGCTTATTTTATGTCAAACCTCCCCGACTCTATCATTTTCATGTATTTGTGCACTCTGCTATCGACAAATGATAGTGACAATTGGGCAGGTTTACAGCCGAAAACCGACTTTGGTTATTTTCATTGGGCTTATGCACCTCAAAGAAAACATTTTGAATTTTCAACCGACATACCAGACGAATCATTGAGACCAATTATGTTAGATTTTGATGAGTTCTGACTCTTCAGCGATCGCTCTGGAACACATGATAGTTCAGACCCGCACGTCATGAATGACTCCTGAAAACAATCAGTTCAGGATCGTGCCAAACCCTCCTTTCAAACACCGTTTGTACCTCCCTCAAGAATTTGATTGGGATATAGTGTTTCAACGTATGTTTGAGACATACTAACTCCCACCAAGTGTTGATCTCCCAGCCTCTGAAGTCATTGCCTAATTTGATGATAGTAGTTGCTCCAGTTCCTCTGTATCAACCCGGATCACCTTCCTCAACACAGTTGACCAGATGCGCCATCACTATGTAACTCTCAAAATCAACACCCGAAACTACCTCCCGTCCTTCCTAACGATGTTGAGAAGACTATCATGATAATGAAGTTGCACATTTAGTAATGATCCGTACTTTGGTGATATCCCAATCTAAAACTCCCTCTGATCAATCTTCATCATCGGATTCTATTCATACAATTGTGCATCCCGATCTCTCAATTTTTGAACAAATGCACAATAGACTATGGATCACCCACTTAAAAATTATAATCGATAAACTCTATTTAGACAGTTTCCACAAGCTTGCAGTACATGAGTAAGCTCTAATTCTGTTACTCGATGCTTTCCTCACTGCTGTTGAACTCAAGATGTATAAAGATGTTTTGACTCAATCCTGATCGAAGAAATGCAAGAAGAGCTCAATGAGTTTGAACGCCTTGAAGTATGGGAGCTCGTACCCCGACCAGATAAAGTTATGGTTATTACTTTGAAGTGGATCTACAAAGTAAAGCTAGATGAACTGGGAGGTATTCTAAAGAACAAGGCTCGATTAGTGGCTCGTGGTTACCGTCAAGAAGAGGGAATTGATTTTGAAGAGTCTTTTGCTTCGGTTTAAGAATTAGAGCTATAAGGATTTTTCTTGCATTTGTCGCTCACATGAACATGGTCGTCTACCAAATGGATGTCAAGACTGCGTTTCTGAATGGTAATTTGCGGGAAGAGGTTTATGTTAGCCAGCCGGACGGTTTTGTGGATCCAAATAACCCCAATCACGTGTACAAGCTAAAGAAAGCTCTTTATGGGTTGAAACAAGCTCCACGCACGTGGTATGACATGTTGTCTTCGTTCCTGATATCCCAAGACTTCTCCAAAGGCTTAGTGGATCCTACTCTGTTCATCCGTAAGGAAGGCAAGGAATTACTTCTGGTACAAGTATATGTCGATGATATTATCTTTGCTGCATCTACACCTGAACTTTATGACCTATTTGCTAAAATCATGTGTTCAAAATTTAAGATGTCAATGATGGGAAAAATCTCATTTTTCTTAGGATTATAGATTTTTCAAAATCCCAGAGGCATCTTTATTAACCAGTCAAAATATGCCCTTGAATCTTTAAAGAAATACGGTTTTGATTCTTGTGACCCAGTGGATACTCCCTGTTGTGGAGAAATACCAAAGTGGATGAGGTTAAAGAAGGGAAGCCGTGATCCATCACCTATCGTGGTATGATTGGCCAACCTTATTCTATCTCCAAAGCTGAGTAGACGCTGGACTACAATTTGCTATATGGCATGTGTGCCCGGGGATCAAGCTCGGATCCTACCGAAAATCACTTACATGGCGGTCAAAAGGATCTTCCGGTATCTAAGAGGAACCGTTCAATCGGGACTTATTGGTATCAAAGATTATTCAATTGCACTAACATCATTTGCAGATTCGGATCATTGTGGTTGTCACGATACACGCCGTTTTGCAAATCTGGTCAGTATGCAGTTTCTGAGAGATAGGACTTGTTAGCTGGTCATCAATAGGCAGAAACGCGCTGCTGATATCCAGTACGGAAGCTGTAATATATTGCTTTGTCCGGATGTTGTGACTCAAATTCTTTGGATGAGATCACAGCTTACCTACTCATGGCCTTGGATTCAATAAAATTCCAATGTACTGTTGTGATAACAAAAGCGCTATGGCCTTAAGCTCACTACAATGTACTCACAATTCAGGTCGAAGAATATAGACATCATTTTCACTTTATCAGGAGCATGTTGGAATGGGAGTGATCTGAACTTTACTTTGTCAATACGGAGTATCAACTGGCGGACATCTTCACAAAAGCCCTCGCAAGAGAAAGAATTGAATTTCTTATCAACAAGCTGGGAATGCGGAGTTTTACGCCAGAAACTCTGAAACAATTGGCAGATGAAGTTGATGAATAGTGGTGGTACCTATTCAAATATCTTGTATCATATGTATATATATATTAAAAACCATAAAAACCAAAAAGATTTTTCATTTTTCTGAATTTTTTTATAAAAACAAAATACAAAAATATAAAATCTTCAAAACCAAATAAAAAATAAAAAAAATGGAAAAATATAAAAAAGGTAATAATGGCATGTCTTCTGAAAATCGATAACATTTACGGTCTTAGAAATGTCATTCAATAATGATACGAGGCTGTAAATGAAGTTCGAGCAGAAGTTCTAAATGTTTTCAAAACATGCCAAATGGCTTGTTATTATTTCAGATAGCAACCTGGTCTTCATCTTAAAGGCAAGTATTTCAAAAAGAAAACTTGACCTCATAACGGGAATTTATTCTCGGGCATGGTCTACTTTATGACCATGCAAAGGCTTGTGATTACTTTGCATCACAACCCGTGCTTCTTATATTCCATGAGTGTACGTGTCAGTGCGCTTATGTGTGAAAATAAGAGAAATCTTATTTACAATTGGTGTTTGTTTTTCATGAATAAAAACATTGCTTCATCAGAAAAAAAAAATTAACGACATTCGACTTCTCAAACAACGACTACAACTCTTTAAATAGAAAACGGGTCATTGTTTGAGGGGGAGCAAATGTCAAAAATCTTCTTCAAAAGGTCATTTGGTAAAAGGGATAAAGGTTTTAAACAATAACGGAATATCATTCTTTGGAAAAGTTAATTAAATTTAGCTTATGTGTGCCTTTCATGTTATTTGTTTATGCCTTGAGTGAGAATATGTGCATGATTAAGTTGTTAGGTATATTAGTTAAACCTATAAGGACTAAATGTGCCATTGTGCTAACTTGTTTATGCTTATACAACTTAATATCAAAAATGCTAAAGATATGAAAGTTTAGGATACGAATTCTCAATAAAGCCTATGGTGTCCGAATTAGCAATATCCTTTAGGTCCCGAATTCGCAATAAGCCTTCACAGTCCGAATTTGCAATGTGATGTAGGACACGAATTCGCAGTGTGCCTTCAGTATCCGAATTAGCAATGTGATGTAGGAAACGAATTCGTAGTTTTCACTTAAAATCCAGATTCAATCATACTTAATGAATTCAAAAAGGCTAATTATCATAAACACGTAGATTCTAACCAAAAGGTGACTTAAAACTTGTGTTAGGTAGCAAATTTAAAATTGATTATCTTTGAAATCTAATCAAGTTAAAATTGGATTACTACAACTAAGCCAATTTAAGTTTACTCTTTTTCAATGGTTATCCTTCTAACTGTGTTATTTGCAATAAGTGTCAATTCAGGGTCTCTTTATATAGTGACTGTATAAACTTGGTTATATATAAACTGTATCGACTCTTTCTTAGCAGAATCTATGATGTATGATAAAAGAAAACAAACAACCTAGCTTTGGATGATGCTTTGTTCCAAGGAGCTACGTCTTACGATTGGTAGTTGAACTATAGATTGAGCTCCATAATTCTAGAGAGATATATAAAGGAACCACCTTTCAAGTTGCTTTGGATGTTCTCACTCTCACTCCTTTTTATCCAGCCTTCTTGATCACAGCAAGTGTCCCTACCGTCTACATGCAGGAGTTCTAGGCTAGAGTTACCTATCAAAAGCATCACATAAGATTCAAGATGAACAAGAAGAGCTATTCCTTTGATATAGAAACTTTCAGAAACATGCTTTTGATTGTCCCAACTTCCCATGGATAGAACTTAGAAAGTTTGTAGATCCTCTTTGTATAGAGAATTACTAACCTTCATTAGAGAACTTGGCTACCCTTGCAACATCAAATTACTCTTTGAATGTCAAAGTTGATAACTGGTTACCTCAACCTCGGAGAAACTTTTAGAAACCATCACAACAAGTGTCTCAGTGGTAAAGTAACCAGAAGTGACCAACACTTCGTCTTTCTTGGGCTAGTACTTTGGAATGTATCACCAGGAGAAAGTGACTATGTTTCCTTCTTGGGAAGACCTAGTTTTCAGATCTAAAACAAGAGTCAAGATAAGAGCAATATTACAGTTTTACCCCAAGATTCATAAAAAGTTATCATCAATTACTTCATGTCACAAGACCAATCCATTCCAAGAAGAAACAAGGTAGACTGGCACATGGCTAATGATGATCCTATTCTCACAACTATGAGATTCATTCCTCAGCATAAAGTTGTTCAAAATATACGGTTGCCATTCTCCAGACTATCTAACCAAATCAAGCCAAGAAAGAATCTGAGCGTAAAAAGGACTTACCATGATCTTGCTACTAGAAAGGTGCAACCAAAACCAAAATATGTACGTCGACTCTTCAGGAAAGTTGATGAATCACCAAGCCATTCTTCCAGAAAAGAGTAAAAGCAGTAACGGATAAGGTTAGCAAAGTCTGGAAAGAAAAAGAAACCAGCTCTTGGATTGGAAGCTCTCTCTGTCATAGCATTGACTGAGGCTGAACAAATGAAACTGGCCATTAAAAGAAGCAAAACACAACTTCACATCTATCAACCCGGCGGTTCTGGTACACATGAAGGAACTGGTGTTACACTAGGGGTTCCTGATGTACCGACTTATGAATCTGATGATGAGCAAATCTCTTGGAAGTCAAGTGAAGAAGAAGATGATGATGAAGAGAATGTAAGTGAAAACGAAGATGACGATGATGATGAACGAACTGAATTTGACAATGATGGTGATGACTTCGTTCATCCTAAGTTTTCAACTCATGATGATGAAGCAAAGCAAGATGATGAAGTAAATGAAGAAGATAGCTTTGATCCAAGGGTTCAAACACCTTCTCATGTTAAATCTACTAATGATGAAGATGATGATGAAGAAGTTCAAGGTGGTGAAAAAAAAATAAAAAAACATTAAGGGTGGATGAGGGATGTATGCATTAAGAAGCAACAATGAAGAGAATGAAAGGAATGAATTATACTGGGATCTGAACGTCAATCTAGAAGGATGAGATGTTGAAATGATGGATGATCAACCGACTAATGTTCAAACTACTCAAGTAACAGAAGACACTCATGTGATCATTACTCCAGTCATTCCTGAAGGCCAACAACAGAGTTCTTCTGTGTCATCTGGCTTCGTTTCTAACATACTCAACCCTAGACCAGATACAGGTATTGACTCAATATTTAACACTGAGGCAACCTCACTTGTAGATGTTCCTGTCACCACTATTGCTGAGCCACCTCTTGTGTCTGCAACAACTCTTCCTCCACTACCCACTCCTCTCATCACACATATGCAAAAAACACCAGTACCCACACCAACAATTATTCCAAGCTCCTCCCTGCAAGATCTTCCCAACTTTGGCTCTTTATTCGGGTTTGACCATAGACTTAAAAACTATAGGAAAAAACCGATTTCTTTGAGTTCACCGAGCAAACGAACATTTTAGTGAAACAATTTATTCTATTCTCGAGCATTGTTGATGCATACCTTACAAAACAAGATGAAATAATCCGTCAAGACTAGCTGTTCAAGTGCAAATTCAGACAGACTCAGAGATGAGCTCAAGCCTAAAAAAACGAAGACTTTCTTAATAAAAATTGATGACAGCATAAAGAATATCAAGGATCCAAGTCAAAGAAAGACAAGTTAAGGCCACAAGTCTCTAAGATTTGGCTACAGAATGCTGGGAGATGTAACGAACACTCAAGGAGGTTTATGACTTGTTCATCTACTTGAATCCAAGACATCTCATGCTGTAGCCTCCAACATAACTAATTAGTCGACAATTTGAGAACGGATTCGGGAAATGATAATGATAAAGTCAATATGCCTTCGTTTTCATCAACCGAACCTACGGTTAGTTATTTTAATGATTTAGACTACTTTAAAGATTTTGAGAAAGAGTTTCTAACCATTGTATACAATGATGCACTAACGTCTAAATTAAATTCCTTAACTAAACCAACTGTAAGTCCTCAACATATCAATGAATTTAATTTGAAAAATAAAACATCATTGTCCGAATGTGATGGAGAGGAACAAAACATTTTATACTTTAATGATCTATTTCATTTCAACATGGTTTATCTCAATGATTTAAAAACGAATAAGGACAATGATAATGATAAAATCCGTATCAAACAATCTTCGAGGGATTTATCTATTGAACCATTACCTAATGTAATAAACATCGATACACAAGGCTCAAATAAGCTTTTGGAAACATGTCATGGTAAATCTAATAAATTTTTCAAAGCTAAAACTTTTATCAAGGAATTAAATGTTAATATCATGACTTGGAATCATCTTAACAAAGGGATGTCATTCATTTTCCTAACCAAGAATTTGTATGTGCCATTTTGCATCCCGTTCGACCCCAAGTTGTTTTATAAGGATGGGATTAAGTTGGGTCAAGTCTAACTTAAAGACTTTTCTGTAAACAAAAGTGCTTGCCTGGAGACAACCCGGAATGTATTTTCATTTTTTTATCTAGTCTTTATTTTTAGCACAGTCTATACGACATATTCATTAAATTCATACAGCGTATTAAACGAGTGACCTACATGTATCGATACGGCATATCCTGGGGTATGGATATGACGTATATACTTCCTGTACAGTTTTAGATTTTTATTTCGAGTCTAAACAACGAATACACGGAGAAAGAAATTGCACTTGTTTTCTTATATCTTGCACAAGACCTTACTGAAAAGAAAACGACAAAGTTGGTGAAGTATCTACAATATGGAATTCTTGCTCTTTAAAATCAACATGGAGAATCTACCGAGCAAATATCAGGGGAATTTCTCATTCTAATTCTTTTATTTCCCGTTTTTAATATTTTATCAATACAACGAGGACTTTGTATAACTTAAGTGGGGGGATGGGAATTAGAATGATACTTGTCCTATATTTCACATTAAAATGCTTAAATTATGCTTAAATTTAAATTTTTTCAAGCATACTTTTGTGAAATTACTGGTTACATAACCTGCACACATAACCCTTATTTAGATTTCGTTTTATGTGACGACATTACGAAATTACCAGAGTTTACCATACCACCATACGTAGGGACTAGAGTTGTTGATGTGTCGTTGTGTGATGTATATTTTATTGATTCAAGTTTTAAATTTATATTTTGCCAACTAAACCAAAAATAACACTTTAACGGGCAGTGTACCCGATCGGTAGTAGTTTCATGGTAAGTAGGGTGTCGAACACTTAAAGAAAGGTTAAATCTATCAATTTAATTAATATCTTGGTTATCTAATCTATGTTAATTCTATTCTATTCTAAACCTATGTCAGTCCTAGTCCTAATTCTAACGGGAAAAGGGGGTTTTCAGTCTAAGAGACTAGCAAGGTTTGGTTGGTGACTACAATTAATTCAAGACACTTTAACCCACGCGAGCTAATTAACAAAAGATTAAAGAGCGGTTGAGCCAAATATAAGAAAACTGTATTAACCATTATTAATCCGATTAGAAAGTTGGTTTGTTTATTAAGTGCAATGATTTCTTCTCTCGAGGTGGCATATCATTCTTAAGACTTAGGCGTTACATCATCCTAAGAACTAAACATTATTTCTGTACAAAATAAAGGATCCACATAAAGCATCCTTTTTGCCTGATTATTAATCTATCTTTGGGATTTAAAGCAATGGTGATCTTGTTTTTAACCTTAGCTCATCGAGAATTTACCCATTACGCTTAATGGCGATTTATATTAGTAGTCCACTTGTCCAACTATTAATGGAATGAGATCGTTATTGTTGACATTATCTAGGTCACTGCTAGTTAACACGATCAATAATAAACCATTGGCAACTATCAATTAATAGTTAGCCTTTGAATGAAAGCGTATCCTAGACACAGACTTAGAAGGACAATATTTGTGATCCTATGATTCTAGATGTATAAATTACTATATGGAGAGCTATCCCGGACTCTATATCTACTTGGTATGTATCACTAGATCTAGTTGAATGACAGGTCGCATACAAAAGCGTGTAAGCAAGTATAAATTGATAAACATAAATAAGCATTCAACGATAAATCAAAAAATCGAGATAAACAAATACCAAACATTCAGATCTTCATAATAATGGCTAATACCCAAAGGTATTAGCCTTCAAACGTCATAATAAATACAAGAGCAATTATTTAGCCAAGGTAAACTAACCGTGTTAACGAATGATACCAAAAACTGAATGATTACTAAAGTATATGGAATTACACGTTGTCTCCTATGAAATTGATAACGTTGCTCGACCTCTTCTACTCTTTTTCTCCTCTGAAAATCGACTTTTATGGTTTAGGTATCGAGAATATGATTTAGCACACTTAAAACTTGTTTTTGAGTTTTTTATTTATAAGGTCTGGAAGTCGGTTCAATATGGCATATCCAAGGATTGATTACGGCGTATTAGGGATTTCTTAGAGTAGGGACCATGCTTGATATCTTCCAAAATATTATATTCATTCCATATTTCTAATACGGCGTATTGGTCTTCTGGATACGGCGTATTGAGCTTTATTCCTCTATGGTCTTTGATGAGTGCAGGCATGGATACGCTGTATCTTCCTTGATGGATACGGCGTATTGGTTTTTAGAATAGTAATCTTTAAAATATCTTCATTTAAGCTCTAGAATGCGCGCCTTTTGCTAACTTTCACCAATTACTCCATAATTACTGCAATTCTCAAATATAAACGATTAAGTAATAATTCTTTGCAATAACTATACAAAATGGGTTAATAACATGGGATAAATGATGCTTTTAAAATAGACGTTATTTGATGTCATCAAATATCCCCCACTTGAATCCTACTTGTCCTCAAGTAGCCTTTAGAAGTTTATAAAAATGTATACCTAAGGATATTTTCCGTTAAAGCATTTATTTGATCTATTACAAGTACACAACCAAACACCTCACGAAATAGGAAGATGAAATCACTCAAATCACTCAACTAATCTATATGGTAACATGTAACTAATTCGCTCAATTGCTCGATCATGACGAGTATTCTATCATAAGCTTGGCAAGGATACACATCTCCACCACTAAAGCCAAGGAGTAACAAGTTTATAAAGGTAAATATGGATTTTTGTATGGAAAGGCTTATGGTTGATCATTCTACAATCTTTCACCAGAAGTACCACTCCAACAAGGCAGCTGAAGCACACATACATAGCCGTAACGACGGAATAGACATGTGTGTTCGATCACATCCTCATTCGAATTTAACCAACAGTTAGGATGAAGAATGATATAGGGTAGGAACCTTACGACTTTCACCAAAAGTCGTAAACCAACGAGGCAGCTAAGACATGCATACATGGCCGTAACAACGGAATAGACATGCACGCTCGAACAAGTCCTCATTCACTTAAAACCAGCGGCTAATCATTAGGTGAGAGGGAAGTAAATTGTTGTTAAATAAAAATCAAGAAACAAATAGATTAAGTCTTAAGATACAAGTTGCTAGACACTTTTTTCCTGACCGTTTACCATGATAAAGACACAACTATTTACAACGTCTTTATCATTGATCAAAAACAACAACCAAAGTTGGCGTTCTCATAACGGTCAACTTCCCAATCATCCCAAAACTTTACATACTCTACAAGGTAAGTGGCGATATCTTCCACTTTGTATCAACGAATAATCGATCCTTCGTGTAATTCCTTCGGTAATGCTCTTTGCGAAACGATTATCTTCAAACTTTCTTTCTCTCTCTTTTTGTATTTTTCCATTTTTTTGATATTTTTTTTCTCTTTTTTTTTCCAAACATTACTTCAAATCTCGGTGTAGTTTCACCATCTTCGCGGTCATAATAATTTCGGATAATTCCTTCGTTAGTTCTTCATTCTTCGGATTCACCAATAATTGTGACGGTAGTAAAATCACATGAGTTTTGACTACTAATATACATTCCTATTTGCAATGTGCAAATTTCCAACCGCACCAAAGATAGAAAATAACACAAGACTCGGGAAATACAAACTTTACACTGTAAGCAACTAGCACCTGTAAAAGAGATTTTTAACATTATAGGGTGCTCACATGCCTTATAGCCATGGATACATACCCAACAACTTTCTTATTAAACTTAATCTAACAGGGTAGGTTAAGGTGTAAGGGTGTAACGAAATAAATAGTTGGTGTAATTCCTAAAGGATTGGATCTACGAGTTTTTCTAATGGATCTTCACTATAAATATGAGAGTGGAAAAGGGTTTAAACGGGGAGGTTAACTAACCGGTTGAAGACTAATCAAATAACATAGTAGATGTGAGGGTAGAGAGAGAGTGGGTTGGATGAACACTTAGAGAGAGAAAGAACATAAAAGAGAGAACTTTGTTAATGTGTGAAAAATGAACAACTAACCACCTCTCCAAAGCATGAAGAAGTGTTTATATACTTACAATGAACAAGTGGGCTTGGGCTTGCATAGGTTTATCCATGGGCCTTTGCTAACTAACTATGTAGGTTTCCAAAAATTACTTAACGAGCTAACGACTGTTATCTATGGAAGAGACCGACACTTTTAGGTTCCTAACAATCTCCCCCTAAGGGAGGTCGCTCCATTTTACAAAAACTTAAACATAGCATACTATGCTTTATCTTTAGTTTTGAGCTCGTTCTACTTCAATCATTGACTTATGATTTGTTGTAGTGATCATTGACTTTTAGGTTAGGGCTTGTTCCTCAGCTTGTCTTGAATGTGATCTTGAACACCTAGAGATCATCAACCAAGCATAATCTCTTTTCACCATCTTGTGACCTTTGCCATCTTGTGAACTTATAACTTATGGACCGACATGCTCATACCTTTCTGATATGTTATCTTGAAAAGCTTTATAATGCATCTCTCTTAAGGTTCTTTAACTTTAATACTTCGTCACTTCAGGAAAGACGTTTGGCATCAGAGTGACGAAAACTTCTTTGAAATTCATTGACTTTAATACTTCGTCACTTCAAGAAAGACGTATGGTATCAGAGTAACAAAAGTCTTGAAACATGTACTTGAGCTTTTTCATGATGTCTTTATGTTGTCGGTCGGGTATGAGCAGGTGCTATAAATCTTGTGAGTCAGCTAGATCAGGTACCTTTCCCTCCCATCTTTAAGTAACCTGCATAAAACAATTAGCAATAAAGCGGGGTACAATATGGCTTTGTCATTCGCCCGTGATTTGGTTGGAGCAACCTTGACATCCCGGAAGATACGACCTGTGATCAGGTAATTCAATTAGAAGAATTTCCTTGACAGGATTTCCAGCTGAAGTATAGAATCTTTCTAACACATTTGTAAGATTCATCAAACTCAGCATGTTCTCATTATCGGCACTTCTCAAACAGACAGCACGATAAGAGTGAACCAGTGAGTTACTGTCTCACCGATTGAAATAGAAAAATCGATTTGAAAATCAATCGACGTGTCACTTGCTAAAGTGATTTTGTGACATATCGAGAGTGTTAATCATTTCAAAAATTCATCATCAATCGTCAGTTCATAACCTGGAACAAGTTTGATTCTTATAGAATCGCACCATCGTTTCTTTTCAGTTGTCACAAATTTGATTCATATAGAATCGCACAAGTCACCTACCATGAGCTTGTTTGATGTTGGCTCAAGCAGGATTTCCATCTTCACTGTGAATTATATCACTCGAATGTTCTGGCAAAATCACAAAGATAATGCGTAGGACTCTTAATGTAAATCTTGTTATTCACATTGTGAGACTAAGCAAGCGTAATTTGACAAGTGTCTTAATGAGATTTATGGATGATCTTTTTTGGCTCTAGACTACACCTACCATGAGCTTGTTTGATGTTGGCTCAAGCAGGATTTCCATCTTCACTGTGAATTATATCACTCGGATGTTCTGGCAAAATCACAAGGATAATGCGTAGGACTCTTAATATATTTCTCGTTATTCACATTGTGTGAGATAGCAAGCATAATTTTGACAAGTGTCCTAATGAGATTTATGGATGATCTCTTTTGGCTCTAGACTCAATAGTGCACTTTGATTTTAGTGATCGGAGGCTGGAGCAGACTGCCACCTTTTCAATATCAACTAACTCGGAGTGAGAAAGTTGATAGAAATGCGTGTAATCTCCGTGAGAAATGAAACAAGAGTCTGTTGAGAGACCTTGAGTGGCTAGGGAGGGTTGTGCATAGCGTCACTGGGTCCATGACTGTCTTCAATGTCAGAAAACAACTTAGTGTTTCTGACAGATTATGTATTGACCCGGTTTTTGCCTAAGTGTATGGAGGGCTTCTTTCTTTTCACCCTTTATCTTTACATTTCTTTTTCATTCTTCAACCCCTTCAATGCTTACCGAGACTTCATAACTAACACCTTGTTGGGTTTATTCCAGTGTTAGCTCCATCTCAGTCGGCATTATTCCCGATTCTCACTTTTTCTCCTTTTTGTATCATACCTAAGGACTTCTACACTATCTAGTGGATATCCCTGGGTAGATCCCTCTGGTTCTGGCTGGATCATGGGATTTGAATACCTATGCCTAACCACCTTATAACTCCATAAATTTAAGTACATGGTCGGTCTTTTAGGTATTCCATCTCAATTAAAACCAAAATCATTGAAAATTTCAATCAAAGTGTTTGATATAAATATCAAAAGATTTACACTTTGAAAGTTTTTCATCATCACTAAAAGCTCCCCCTTAATTTTTGATGGTTTATAAGATAGTGCTGAGTACAATAATTTGAAAAAAATTTGAATTCACTAAGAAATTCTTGAAAAAATTTGTACTCAAGCACTCCTTAATATCACCATAATGTCTATACTACATATACACAAATTCACAAGTTTTAATTATTCACGAGGATTAACCTGTTATGATAAGGACGTCATATGATAAATCATATGGTCCTTTGTAACAGTTGAAAGTCACCCTCGTACGGTCTCCCACCAACAAATTTCTCTAAACTCCACATAATCCTCCTGGTCTTTAGTTGTTTGTCAATTGGTGGATCATTGCTCCTACTTTGTCTTTGTCAATTTGTCTCCAAATAGTCTGTGGCAGATACTCCATCCGAATTCCCTTTAAACGATCATTAAGATCAGTCCGAACATCATTGAGTGTACCGTCACTGAACTTGTGTAGTTCATCAATACGTATCAGTTTGTTCTTTTTGTCTTTGTTCTGGTAAATGAAACCTCTGGGATTAGAGTATGTTGTATAAGCTTTCCTTCGTTTAAGATCTAATCTGTACGTATCCGGATTTGTGAGGTTGAGCTTCTTTTGGTAACTTTTGACACCTAATTGAAGATCTTCCACACGCCTTTGGATGACAACACTTCTTGTGAATACTCTTAAGGAGACATTAAAAGCTAGGAGTTCTTCAACGGTAAGATTTGTCAACTTGCCTTAAACAAGAAGAAGCAGCATGTCTTCGATGTCTTGAATGCGAAGCCTGTTGAAATCGCCTTCCTTGAATTTGTACAGTTTGTCATCATCCCTACGAACAGTGATCCAATCAAGATACTTGTAGTTATGCCAGTCGAATATTTCAAGTTTTGTAACAGCATTGATTATGCGTTTGTAGTAGACGTCACGAGCAGATTCCCTGTTAGCAGCAAATCCATATAATTGTTGTCGTTTTCGCCCCTAATGTGATATTCCCCAGAGTGCATGTTTGTCATAGCTAACCGGCACTTGACTCCACATTCTGTTAGGGACCAAATCTTCAATCCATTTGATGTGCTTGTAATCTTCAGCCTTGGTCTTCGTCACTGAAGTTGCATATTTTCGGCTTGAGACGCTACCGCTTAGATTCTCTAGGCCGTTGTCGATGAAGTGATCAAAATGTATGACACAACGACCTCGAGAATTGGGTATCAATGGTAGTGGCTTTCGCAGATCATGTGGATATTGCTGACCTTTAGGGTTGTTCCAGTCTAATTGTTCAGTGGTTGCCTTGTAGACTTCTTCAAAGAGGTATTCGAGCTCCACCAGACTCTTGCATGATCCTTTCATCAGCTCAAATATTGAACCGGTTAATAGTTCTGGAGTTAAAGTATCAACCTTAAGCCGGTTCATCACGAATGCTGAGAAGTCAAGAGGAGTGTCCATCAGCTCATTAAACGATTCTCGCGGGTCTTCCTTCTAGGCCAAAGAGCTTAGCCAAGGTTGAACAGATCCATGAGCATCAGGCAAAGTCTTGTTCCAATCACGATCGGGAGAAGGAAGTTTTGTTGGTGTCTGAAACCAATCAGGGAACTGAGGGGTTTCTTCATTTTGTTGATCTTCAGTAACTCCTGTTTCAAACTCCTGATGTGCGGGTTCTTCCAAATCTTTGGTAGTGTGCATAGGCTCCTCTGTTTGAACAGATTCGCCAGCAGTCTTGTATTGAGATTTAGACCCTTCATATGACTTGCCATATGTCTTGGATGTCTTTTCCTTTGGTGCACTGGTTGACTCTGGTTCTTTTCCAGTCCGTCTTCTCTTAGACCCCCGGTTTGATCCAGCGAAGGGTTCTTCGTCTTTATTGTCATCATCTCTACGTCTTTTAAATGAAACAGTATCTCCATAAGTGTCAAGTATGAGCTTGTCACTTTCGTAAGTGTCAACTAGTGCTTTGTAGAGATTCTTTTGTTCATCAAATATGTGGATTGACTTATTGCTTTCCATCTTGTCTATGATAATCTTTTCCAGCTCTAATTCAGATAGGTTGGCAGCTATAGCAAGAGATGTCTTAGATTCAGTGGATGAACGAGTCATAACCTCAGCTTTGAGTTGTTCGTTTACTGTCTTCTCAATTTTTTGGTAAAATCTTAGAGACTTGATCTTTAACTTGTTCCTTGACTTGATCCTTGATTATTTTCTTAATGTTATCGTCAAGTTTGTTGAGGAAGTCTGCATTTTCAGCTTCGGCTTCATCTCTGAGTCTTTCGGATTGTAATTGAACAACAGTTTTGACGGCTTCATGCATCTTGTTGGCAAGGTACGCATCAACAATGCCGGGAATGGAAGAAAATGCTTTAGCAAATTGGTTCGTTTGCTTGAACTCAAAGAAGTCGGTTTCCAAAGTTTTTAGTCTATGGTCAAACCCGAATAAAGAGCCAAAGTTGGGAAGATCTTGTAGTGAGGAGCTTGGAACAGCTGTTGGTGTTTGAACTGGTGTTTGTTGCAGTTGTGTGATGAGAGGAGTGGGTGGTGGAGGTGGTGTTGTAGCATATGAAAGAGGTGTCTCAGCAGCAACAATTGTTACCAAAACATTTATCAGGGAATTTGACTCAGTGTTAAGATTAAACATAGAGTCAATACCTGTATCTGGACTGGGGTTGAGCATGTTAGAAACAAAGCCAGATTCAGGATTGACCGGAGTGGTGATTATCACATGAGTATCTTCTGTTACTTGAGTTCCTTGAACATTAGGTATTGAAGCATCTGTCATCACAGTGTCTCTTCCCTCCAGATTAACGTTTACGTCCCTGTATAATGCATTCACTTCGTCCTCTTCATGCGTCGCTTTTTCATCCATTTCCTTTTCCTTAATAATCGCACCTTGAACTTTTTCATCACTGTCTTTATTACTTTCATCATCACTTTCTTCTTCATTTACTACATCATCTTGTCTTGCTTCATCATCATGAGTGGAAAGCTTGGGGTGAACAAAGTCATCACCATCGTTATCTGACTTAGTTTGCTCATCATCATCATCTTGATTTGCATCATCTAGATTTTCATCATCTTGATTATCAGCATCGTCATCTTCATCTTTGTCAACATCATCATCATTGTCATCATCATCGTCTTCACTCACATTAACTTCATCATCATCGTCTTCTTCACTTGACTTCCAAGAGATTTGCTCATCATCAGATTCATAAGTCGGTACATCGGGAACCCCTGGTATACTACCAGTTCCTTCATCTGCACCTGAGCCTCTGGCGTGAGAGCTGTGAGTTTGTATTAGGCTTCTTTTTGTTGCTAGCTTTATTTGTTCAGCTTCTGTTAAAGCAACCTCAGATAGCACTGTTAGACCTTTAGCTTTAGATGTCTTTGCAGGTTGCTTCTTCTTTGCAGTTTTAGCATCCTTTGCAGAAGTCTTGAGTCTTTTGCCTTTAGTTGGAGGAGTCTTTGACATGTCAGATCCAACTTGCTTCTTCTTGACCCTTGCTTTTGTCTTTGGAGGTTCAGCTCTTGAAGCAATGGCATAGTACTCTTTGTAGGATTCGGAGTTTCTGATGTCTTCATTCGTCAATTCATTAGGCAAAATGGAACCATACATTTGTGTATCCTTATGTCTGGAGACAACCTTTATCGTGGTAAACATGTAGTCATCCCTGGCATGGTGCCAATTGACACTGTTCCGTCTTGGAATTGATTGATCCATAGTCATGAAGAAGTTGACGATGACCTTGGTGAAGCGAGGGTAGTACATCTCATTACTCTTCTTGACAATCTTGTTCTCTACTTGATAAATAAAATCTTCCCACAGAAGGTAGGCATAGTCTACGTTCTTCTTATGGTACATACCCCAGAGGATTTAAGTTTGAGATAGTCGAAGACTGTCATTTGTTGATAACCGCAGCAAATGATCTCCAAGGTTGATGCAATTTGTTGACATTGACATCGGTGATCATTTTAATCTCACCACTGTGACCAAGATCTCTTAGAAATGTGAGAATTGCCTCTTCAAAGGGTAGTTCCTCGAATTGCTGATTAGGGAATTTAGGGCATATTTGAAGCATTTCTCTGAAGTACTCAAGATTCACAATATGTTTCTTATTGTTCATCTTGAAACGAATCGGGTGATGATGAACTGTAGCAGTGGCCCAAAACTCTTGCATGTAAATTTCTAGAACATCCGTTGTTATTTGGAATGCCTTGTAGAAGGGAGTGAGTTTCAAAACATCATAGACGACTTGAAGAGTTGCTTCTTTGGACTTGAGGTCTAAGCTTAGTCAAAAATTACTTTTGCCAATCTTGAGTCGGTTGGTAGGAGCAACTAAAGCGTCATCCAATGCAATTTGTTCAGCTCTAGTGATGTCCATGGTTCTGCTTAAGAAAGAATCAATAAAGTTTTTACATAAAACCAAATTTATACATAACTATATAGACCTTTTATGTGAACACTTTATTATGATGTGAAGATTAGGACCTTAAGACTTTTAGCACTTGTAAAGATATATTTCTTTGAATGGCAACTTAGATAGACTTATTTAGTTAAGGGATTAAGGCAACTTCTATGATAATTTAGGAATCGTGGGTTTTCTAACTAGTAGAGAATTTAGATATCCTAAGTCGTTTATTAGTTAACCTTGATTTTACCTTGTTCTTAAGCCTATTTTAACTTAATTAGATAGCATAATTAACCAATTTTAATTAGTCTACTAAATTAAATTTGAATTTGCCTTTAAATTGGAATTTTGATCTTAAGTGTGTATGGTCAAAATCTAATAGATTGGTTCTCAAACAAATCAACTAGATTGGGTCCTTAATGAGAGAGCAAGATCAGGTTTTAAGACAAATCAACTAGATCGGGTCCTGTAAGAACATCTAGATCGGGTCTTTTGACAAATCAACTAGATTGGGTCTCAATTGTTACTGCTAGTTCAGTTTCTACAAACATTTATCTAGATTCGTTTCCAAAGAAATATGATTAGATCGGTTCTCAAAGTAGGTCAACTATTTTGGGTCCTTAAGGAAAACGACTAGATCGGTTCCTGAAGGAAAATGACTAGATCGGTTCCTGAAGGAAAACGACTAGATCGGTTCCTTAAGAGAAACGACTAGATTGGTTCCTTAAGGGAAACGACTAGATCAGTTCCTTAAGGGAAACGACTAGATCAGTTCCTTAAGGGAAACGACTAGATCGGTTCCTTAAGGGAAACTACTAGATCGGTTCCTTAAGGGAAACGACTAGATCGGTTCCTTAAGGGAAACGACTAGATTGGTTCTTTATGGGACTTTGACTCATTCAGTTCGAAAGGGTTTGATTAGATCAGTTACCAAAGAAAATAACTAGATCAGTTCCCAATGATATTG
>BQNB010085939.1:8929-28326 GCA_026074375.1 Tanacetum coccineum
AGAATTTATAAATTTATAGTTTGGTGGTTTATAATTTCCTTATTCAAATGAAGAAGCGTCCTAATTTATTTCAATAAGATGATTATAAATCATCCTACTTAAGCATAAAACATGATATCAAAACGGTGTTAAGTAGAAGATGTTTCCTTGGTGGTATGATCATGAGAAGAATAATGAGACATTAAATTGCATGATACTGATCCAGAAATCACACTTGGAGAATTTGGCATACAATTCCTCCTTTCTGATTAATTTCAAAATTATTCTCAGATGGTCTGCGTGTTCTTCTTTGTTAAGAGAGTAGATGAGAATATCATTGATGAACACTCTCACATATTTATCCAAGTATGGTTTGCACACACGATTCATAAGATCTATAAATACAGCATGTGCATTAGTTAAACCAAAAGGCATCACTTGAAATTTATAGTGTCCGTACCTTGTTCTGAAAGTAGTCTTGGGAATATCTTCATTCCTTACTCTTAGTTGATGATAACCTGATCTTAAGTCGATTTTTGAGTAAACACTCGATCCTTAAAGTTGGTTGAATAAGTCATCGATCCTGGGTAATAGGTAACGATTCTTTACAGTAAGTTTATTTAACTCCCGGTAATCGATACACATTCTGAAAGATCTATCTTTCGTTTTAACAAATAGGACAGGAGCTCCCCAAGGCGAAGTACTTGGTTGGATAAAACATCGGTCTGCCAACTCTTGAAGTTGGTTAGATAGCTCCTGCATTTCTGAAGGAGCTAATCTATAGGGTGCTCGGGCTACAGGTGTTGTTCCTGGAATTAGATCGATTTGGAATTCTACTTGGCGAACGGGAGGAAGGCCAGGTAGATCTTCAGGAAAAACTTTTGGGAATTCTCTGACTACTGGGATATCTTCTAGTCTTTTCTCGTCTGACTTCTTTTCCATTACTTGGATTACAAAAACTTGACAACCTCAGGATATATACCTTTCGGTTTTTATACAGGATATGAGACTTAGTCGGGTTTTACTTTGGTCACCTCGAATGATCAAAGTTTCACCGTTGATTGGGATGTGGATGACTTTCTCGTCACAAATAATTCTAGCATGATACTTGGATAACCAATCCATACCAATGACGACGTCGAAACTACCGAGTTTGATCGGCATAAGATCAATTTCGAAAGGTTGGTTTAACAAAGTCAGAGTTGCACCCTGAATAACGGTGTTTGTGCTTACTAAGTTTCCGTCAGCCATTTTGATATTGTAAAAGGTATCTATTGTAATGGGTGGAATATTTAGCATAGAGGCAAGAGATATGGATACGAAGCTTTTATCGGCTCCAGAATCAAATAATACTCTAGCTAGATGTTGGTTTAGAAGGAACATACCCGTGACTATGTTCGGGTCTTGGTGAGCATTCCTATCCCTTAACATGTAGGCTCTTCCCTGGGCATTGTTGTTGGTGGTCTTTCGGCACTGATTTGCATAATGCCCTTTCTCTCCACAGGCATGACAAGTAACTGTCACTGGTAGCAGATTACTTCCAGTGGCTGGCCCTTTATTTCTGCAGTTCTTGGTCAGATGGCCCACCTTGTTACAAGTATTACACTTAACAGTGCAAGGTCCTGTGTGATGCAGAGTGCATTTCTTACACAAAGGACGGTTTCCAATATACCCATTATTTTCAGTTGGAGTGACAACATAAGACCTGAAGGTTTCCTGTCTTTTGTTCTGTTGTGGTTGGTGATTATTGTAGCGGTTGTTGGTGTTGGTGTTACGGTAGTTGTTGTTGTTGTTGAAAGTTCTTCTGTCGTCAAACTTTCATTTGTGATCACTTGATACTTGCACCGGAGTGTGATTTGCTACCTGATCCATTAGCCTCTAGGCTATGTTAATGGCTTCCTCTAGAGTTTGAGGTTTAGAGGCGGTACCATTCCCTTCAATACTTCAAGGCAATCCCCCTATGAAAACTTCAATCATTTTATCAGAATTTGGCACCATAGTGGGACATAAGGTTGCCAATTCCTGGAATCTTCTCATATATGTCTTAAGATCATTCCCCTTCACAGTCAAAAGGTAAAATTCGTCTTCCATCTTCTGGACTCAGTTCGGGGATGGTATTTCTTTATCAAAAGCTTATTGATACAACCCAAATATCTTGAAGTTCTATCCCAATAGGTTGGGCAAAAGAATTCCACCAGGATAGAGCTTCTTCAGTTAAAGTACCAGTAGCAAACTTTACCTTGCGGTCTTCGGTACAGTTGCTACGGGAAAACACTGATTCAGTTCGCTCAAACCAGCGGATAAGTCTAACAGCTCCTTTCGTACCTTTGAAATTGATAGGTTGGCAGCTCATGAACTCTTTGTAGCTACACTTTCTTGCTACAGGGGCTTCTCTTTCTCCAGTGTTCCTATTGGTATTGTCAGCATTTGCCATCATTGCAGCTTGTGCTTCTAGAGCTGTGGCAACACTGTCAGCAACTAGTAACCTGATGGAAACTTGAGTCATGGCTGGTGCTTCAGATGTTGATGTCCTTTTAGGAGGCATTCTATCAACATAAGACAACACGTAATAAAAATAATATCACAATTCTTTCCTTAAACTGCGTAAGTTTCAAAAATAAACATTGTCACAATAGTGATATCATAAATACTTATTTGATATGAATTCTAACAAGAATCTAACTTATTAGTTTATTTTCTAAGGGTTATGGTAAGATTCATAATGATGAAGACGAAGATGAATTATAGGACACATGATGAATATAAAACGGGATCACCATTATATTATATCATGAACAACTTGCCTTTGTACTGTACATAGTCAAAATTTGACAAGTGTTGTTATTTATACCACACATCCCGTGGCTAGGTTCTATTAAAAGCTATAACTAGTATCTAATCTAGTAGTCCGATGGTCCTTCCTGGCTGTTCTTGAGTTCATAAATTGCATTCAGAAGACTTTCCTTGTCTGCTTGGTGACAAGCCTAGATATCTTTGATATTTTTTCTAGATTAGCAATCCTGAAGCGAGCCAAAGCAATCTTGCTGTTATTTCCCATTTGCTTTCTTTGAAGTTTAGCAATTTAAGTATGAGACTCTCGGAGTTCAGCTTCCAGATTGTCAAAATCTTGTTGTATAATCACTCGGCCATTTCCAAGACCTTCTATTTTGTCTTCTATGTGCTCAATGCGGTCGAGAGAGAGTTCATCTAGGTGATTCATAATTTCCTCAATTTGCTCCTTGTGACGTTCCAGACTTGTCTTACGAGAGCTTTCTCTTATCTCAAATGCTTGAGGTAGGGTAGAAGTAGAGGAAGATGATCGGTCTCGATCTCGTTTCTTAAGTGGTAATAATTCCTCATGAAGAAAGAATTCTTGAGGATTAAACATTAGAGATAACATTGAAGATAGAGGCACAATAACTTGTGATGGAATAGGTGATTCTTTAGCATAGTATGCATGCATGACCTTCATATAGGGGTCATCATGAAAAAGTAAAAGAGTTGGTGAAGCTATTGGAACTAAACCAAATGAGTTATTTGAAGAGCTAGAATAATTTTTCTTGGTGAAGCTAGGACATAGTCCGGGGAAGCCGGGATATAGTCCGGAAAGTTAGAGGAAAAAGCATCCTCAATATTGGAAGTAGGGTGGCTAGGAGAAGACATCGCTCTGTTAACAACCCAGTGGTAAATAACATAAGTTATTTATATAACAGTATAATAGTTATGTACTCTACATACTATTATGGAAGATGTAGTGGCACGGAGGACTTTCTTGGATGGAAAAAGAAAGTAGTTAGAGTTAAGGTTTCAACCTTGTTCTCTATAACTGTAGCTCTTGATACCAATCTATAACACCCTCATTTTTGACATATAGCAGCGGAAGCTAATCTAGGGTATTATTTCATAGTACAACAATCATAATCATAGAAAACGACTCAAAGGAGACGTTTTTAAAAGATAAGTTATCATTCACTATTTCATCAGAGTTTTTACAAACAGAGGTCTCAAAAATCTACATGAAAACATAAAGTTTGAATGATAACAGTTTAGCCATCTTCAAGTCCATGCCACTCCGTGCCATAAGGTGCTCAGTTACCTGAGATAAACATGCTAAAAAGGTCAACACAATGGTTGAGTGATATTCATAGGTTTATAGTAAGCATTTTGAATACAAGTTCAATAGTGGGTTACGTTGTTATACACCCATAAGTGTAATAATTTCAATAAGTACAATTATTGTAGAAAACAGTATTATTGCCCTATGCTCATGCACCGAGACCTTGAGATAATCAATAATCACAATAAGTTGCCCCAACAGGTGCCTTTGCCAAACACCCGCATAGTGTTTCAAATGAAGTGCGTTTGGTTACCAGAAAGTATAGGTACACCAACGGGGAAGCTCAGTCCCAAATAGATATATTCACAGCATTTGCGCTTACTCCGAAAAGTAATTAACGATTCATGATAGCGGGGTCTTAATGGAAAAAGTAAGGACTTATGCAATAATATATCATGATAGCATACAGTTGGAAAAAATACTCGTATTCATGGTTTTATAGCATGTATCCCCCTCGCGGGTTTATGAAAACATTAGAAGATTTAAAATGCGAGGATATGAACTCACCTTAATAGTACAGGGAAATCTGATTGATGACAAAAGTATATGAAATGAAAGTAACGGCTTCGTCACGCAACCTGGGGTAATATGTCAAGTCTTAGTATGACGGTTTATGTTTCAAAACTTATAAAGTTTAACTTTATTTATTAATTGTGGAAATTAGTATCACGTTCGGGTCACATAAATCAAGGTCATGTAGTAAACATTTGAGGAGCAGGACACTTTAAAATCGTAAAATCCAGCAACTCATCAAAACGTATACCCAAATCGAAACTCCTCACATGAATTCCCCTATAAGCGGTGATAACGATTAAGATATTTAAGTTCTACAAAATTAGTCGATGATCACTTAACGTTAATAAATTAAACGTAATTGGTTTTTAGTAAATGCCGCCGATCGATGATTAATAACGATTAATGTGTCGGGTTTTAATAAAATCGGGTTTTATAATATTAATATATATTTTTATAATTTATATAAAAATATTATATTGAATATTTTTAAGTTTGCAAAAATGGCAATATATACCCTTGGTTATAAACATTAACAAGTTTAGTCCTTATATATACACGTTTATATATAATTTAAAACCTTAAACTTTAGATACGTTGGAAAAATAGGTCCTTATAGTTATAAATTTGAATAATGACATTTTTCAGGCCCCTTTAATATAAATTTCAGAAAGTTACGATATAATACCCACATATGCATGAAAACATTTGCAAAACAAGTCCAAAAAACTATGCAAGCTTATTTTAGGGTTCCAAATGATATTTGCAGATTATAGCTTATTAGAATAAGTTAAAATAATATGTTCTAACGTAACAAAAGTTTAGAAAAAGGATTTGTTAGCTAGAAAATTAAAACGGGTCATTTTTAGGGTTTTTACCAAAAACACATGGGTTTGAGGATTCAAGGCTTCAAACAAGAGTTCATATATGCTTAAGATGACAAGGAGGTGAGTCATGAAGGTGATTGAGGTGCTTGATAGCTTAAAAATGGGTAAAAATAAAACAAAAAGGGTGACGGGTTGGTTTAGGGTTCGGCTTAGGATTTAGGGTTTTGAATTCGAGTTAGGGTTAGGTTTTAAGATAGTTTAAGGTTTAGGATTAGTGTTAGGATTAAGGTTTAAGGTTTAGGATTAAGGTTTAGGGCTTAGTTTTAAGGTTTAGGGTTTAGGTTTAGGTTTAAAGTGAAATTAGGGTTTTAGGGTTTTAGATTAGGTTTTAGAATGATTTAGGGATTAGGTTTAGGGTTTAGAAGTCATGCATTAAGTGCTTGTACCTTGTGCTAAAGTGGTAGTAAGAAACTAGAATGATTTTGGAGGTAAAATGACCTAGTTTGACTCCTTTTCATTATTTGGCCTTGTACATTGTAGCTTAGAAAGTTGTAACTTGATTAAGGAGGGAAAATGATATCTAATGTGGTGCTATGATACTTCTCACATGCTTTTAAAAGGCTTTGTACAATTTCATTTACTATGTATACAATCCATATAATATGGTTTTGATGTAAACGTTAACAGTTTTGATTGCTTGTTTTGAAATAAAGTTTTGAAAAAGTATTGTTAAAATGGATATATGTACTTGTATAATTATTATTAAGATATATACTTGACATATTAGTATTTATACATGATAATAAAAAAGTAGATATAGAAGGCATTGTTGAGGTAGCGTGACTCGTTTACTTTAGAGATGCAATTACCTTTGGCATAATAAAGATAATGCAAAAAATTTACCTTAGAAGGTGGTATATAAAGTGCATCTAATTTAATAGATGGATATTACAGTGCATCTAATTTAATAGATGGATAATTACATTGATGAAAATTACGGGTTGTTATAGTCTCCCTCCCTTAAAAGAAATCTCGTCTCGAGATTTAGTTGGATGCCGGAGTGATGTTTGAAAACAGATGTGGATACTTGGCACGAATTTTATCTTCGCGTTCCCACATAAATTCTGGTCCTCTTTTAGATTTCCATCTTACTTTGACTATAGGAATACGACTTTGCTTCAGTTGCTTGACTTCTCGATCCATGATCTCCACTGGTTCTTCTATAAAGTTGAGTTTGTCATCGAGTCGAAGCTCTTTCATTAGAATGACAAGGGATTCGTCAGATAAGCATTTCTTTAGATTAGAAACGTAGAAAGTAATGTAGACATTACTGAGCTCTTCAGAAAGCTCAAGTTTATATGCCACTGGGACAATCCGTTTAAGGATTTTGAATGGTCCAATGTACCGAGGGTTAAGCTTTCCTCGTTTTCCGAATCGGATGACACCTTTACGAGGTGACACTTTTAACATAACCCGATCTCCAACTTGAAATTCTAAAGGCTTTCGTCTTATATTGGCATAACTTCTCTGCCGGTCTCTTGCAGCTTGTAAGCGTTGTCGAATTCGTACTATCTTTTCAGTGGTTTCATGGATTATTTCTGGTCCCGTAAGTTGAACATCTCCAACTTCGGCCCAGCAAACAGGTGATCTGCACTTTCGACCATAAAGTGCCTCAAATGGTGCTGCCTTAATACTGGCATGGTAACTGTTATTGTAAGAAAAGTTTACTAATGGTAAGTGTTTTTCCCATCCTTTTCTAAAATCTATAACACAAGCTCGAAGCATGTCTTCGAGTGTTTGGATGGTTCTTTCACTTTTTCCATCGGTTTCAGGATGATATGTCGTACTCATGTCTAATTGAGTACCAAAGCACTTTGTAATGATTGCTAGAATCTGGATGTGAAATGACTGTCACGATCCGAGATGATAGATATTGGCACTCCATGCCGGAGACTATTTCCTATATGTACAATCTTGTAAGGGTTTCCATACTATCTGTCTCTCAGGTAGGGATGAAATGTGCGGATTTGGTAAGACGATCGACAATGACCCAGATTGTGTCACGTCCGTTTGAGTTTTGGGTAGTTTTGAGATGAAATCCTATTGTTATCTCTCCCACTTCCACATAGGAAACATGGTTGTAACCAGTAAGCCTGATGGATTCTGACATTCTACTTTTAACTCTATACATTTTAAACATTTGCCCAACATACTCAGTGATGATTGGCTTCATGTAGGCCACAATAATTGTTTCTTAGATCCTGATACATTTTGTCAGAACCTGGGTGAATGAAATACTTCAATTTATGGGACTCATGCATGATCAAGTCTCTCAGATTACCAAAGAGTGGTAACAAACTACGATTCTTGATACATCAGGTTCCATCAGGACATATTTCAAATGATTTGTCCATTCCTCGTATGTTTTCAGCCTTGATGTTTTTTTCTTTGAGTGCTTCAGTTTGAGCTTTGAGAATTTGTGAGGGTAAGTTTGGATGAATGGTCATAACTAATGATCTAACTCGGAGTGGTTTGATTCGTTCCTTCTGGCTTAAGGTATCTCCTACGACATTGCCTTTCCAGGATGTAGCGAATTTCACATCGTAATCGTAAGCATTCAGCCAACGGCGTTGTCTCATGTTCAACTCCTTCTGATCAAGTGTAACACCCCCAAATTGGGTCGCAGCGGAATAAGGATCTCCGGGGCGTGTTACTTCTCAGATCAATAGCACAAGATATATAAGAACGACAAAAGTCGTTTAAAATTGATACATTGGATTTAACAAATTATTTAATACAAATAGCCCGAAGCTTTAACTTGTTCCTTGTTATTATTACAAAGATACTGGTTCACAACACATGAGTTTCCCAAAACATAATACAACCATATCTTTAGCATGACATCCCAAAACAAAATCACCAATGTATCCTTGGCACCTTATGCTTACTGATCTCCTGAAAAACATTGCTTTAAAACGTCAACAATAATGTTGGTGAATTCATAGGTTTGATAAATCATAATATGCAGGACCGCAAGACTTTCCCCGTGATAATGCAACACATGCAGACATCACAAAACCAGATTACATTTTCCTAAGCTCATGACACTGAAGCTCGACAATTATATTCGCAATAATAAATATTGCTATTCTGCCCGATCAGATGTTCAACCCTAAACATCCCAAATCCGACATGCTATAACGTTCGTTCCCGGTGATAGCTAATCACCCGAACGGGGAGGTCAATCCCAAATAGATCTATTCATAACATTCGCGCTCACATAATGTAATTCACAACTACATCTATGCAATTGACAGTTCTTGATAATGGGCTCAACTTGGGTTATCGCTACTTAGGCAAACATGCAATCAATATAAAATATCCACTTGCGTCCAATTTAGAAAACAAAGCATGTTTCTACCCCATAGTTATAAATCGTAAAAATGTGGGGCTATGAACTCACCTTGAGTTACTGATAATCCAAATATCACAGATAATGCGTCACGCAAATCGTCAGATGCAACCTATTTAATTTAAGGTCGTATAAGCACTAATCGCTTTGATTAACTAACATCATATACAGGTCTATGTTAGTTACATCATACTATCGTTCGGGCTATCATAATATAAGAGGTCATGTAGTGAACGTATGAGGAGTTAGGACACTTTAAATCGTAAATCCAACAACTCGTCGATGTATAGGATGTATCGGTCTAGTATCATAACGGCTTTAGTCACTTGAGTGACATGTAGCGCTCGCTAACTCATGTGAATGTAGCCCTACATTGAGCTGACTACCAATTAGAGTGTCCAGAAGTACATTGTTCTAACACAGTGCGTTTAGTTGCGCGCAAGACTTATTACACCTCTGAGGAGAGAACATTGGTCATGACTAACTTCTCAGTCGCCCTCTTGGTGCTATATTCTAGGATGAATTGTTACTTACGGTTCTTCGATTCTGTGTGCTACTAGAACTGATAGATACGTGAGAGTGTATGAGAATATTCAGTCGAGTGATACCATGAGTTCACGAATTTAGTCGTATAAGTTACGCGAATCTATACACGTGTAGTGATTACTGTACAGATCTCATGATTATAGCAGCGTGAATGTATGATCTGTAACACGTCTACAATGGTCTATCACTTGAAATTCATAATGTCTGTGATCAGGTCGCGGTCTAAAGCAGTCTTGGTGACTAAGAAGTCGCTCTGTACTTCTCCTGAGTCTCTCAGATTGATGTATAGCCTCTCGACGACGCTAAGTCAAGCGTATCGCTCGTAGTGACTATCTTTAAACTTGTAACTGTGTGGGTGTAGTTATCCACTGTTGATCAATCCTGGGTAATGAGGTGCGCGATCATTCGTACAGGTATAGTTATTCAACGTCATAGGATAATTGATGTCAGACAATCCATGTCGAAAAGATTTGTGGTTTGTGTAAAATACTTTATATCAAATTAGAACGTAGAGATGTTCCCTCGAGTGGATGATAAGTACTTGTGTGTTGTAGTAAAGCATCTCGGTCAGTGTACTCTTGAAATTGTGGTGAGAAGGGATATGGATTAGATGAGTGTCTCATGCATTTCTCAATGTGGAGATATTAATATATTTAGTGAGTAGTGTTGTAAGACGAGGATATACTCAGGTGCCTCGGCTTGTCTGTATGCATGATGAGAATCGATTTGGATATTTTCGTACCCCTGTGGGCGTAACGTGTGAGTAGAGTTAGGGCAAGGTTATGTACTCTTCTTAAAATTATCGTTGTACTTAATGAAACTGTGTGTATCTAAGTAATTTTCTTGTTAAATAAATTTAATTTTTTCTGGACTATGTGCTGTGAGTATAGTAAATTTGTAATCTCTGTCGCTGTTTTTTCGTGATAAAAGTTTAAGAAAAATGATCAAATATCATCGTTGTAAGATCCTTTTGTACGTTTTGGTATTTCGATATCTGCGTGGTGATTGTTACCTTGTTTATGTTATGAGTTTTCTCTTAAGAGATTTAAAGAAATCTAATTTTACGATGTTAGTGAATCGATAGAAATGACTCAGAGTTAGAGATCTTGTTTTTTTTAGAAGAGAAAATAGAATATAGGTAAGAAGTACGCGAGTTGTGTTTTTGCATATATGTTCTATTGGTTGTAATTATCTATAGAATGTTTTTACTAATACAACTTATACAGTTGTAAGAGAATAAAAAGAAAAAAAGAATTGTTTGTTAAAGTACTTTTAAATAGTAACGCGTATATCTGATTTTAAGAATTATGATGGTAAGTGATGTTAAAGATAGGGACTGGTGAATAAGAGCTCATTTCGCTATGGTCATATGTAGTGATTCTCTAGTACAATATTTGAATTGCTTGGAGTTTGTATGAGTATGAAGAACATGAAGTATATATGCTTGGTTCAGTTACGGAGTATACATAATGTAGCGCAAAAATAAATTGGTACATAAATGAACTCTTTACCCGCACCATTGTTCGGGTAGTAAGCTGCCAAGGACGTGGTCCGAAACGAACTAGTCCGTTATGTTGTTGAGTCGGTATCCGGCTTATAAAATGATCAGAATTTTATCCGAATACATAGTTGGTTGAGTTTCTAAACAATATACGAGTCTGACGGAAATTATTTTTTTATTCCCCGGGAATTATGGGTGTTTTTGTGCTATAGTCGGCGATAGGATTTTGCGGGGAGCTTGCTATTAGCACACGCATTTGAGACGAAAAACAGATAATTTAAAATTGTAGAGACAGTGGAGAATCGCGTAGTCCGGTGTTCTTCTTAAGGTAAACATAATCACAAAACAAACAAGTTCGTTTAGTATAATAGAGAGTGCAAAAAAAAGTAAGTTGATCATTACGGTACAAATGAAAAAGTAGACATGGAGAATATAACGTGTTCTTTACTCCAGTAAATAAAAAGAAATATCTGAGTAATGAAACTAATATAGTAGGGCAGATGTATGAAAAGTTACGAGACGCAATATTTAACCAGCCGCGAAATGGTTAATATAAGTCAATAATAACTGGTTAACTCGCAATTCTGCTAATAAAACTCGTTCGAGAAATTGTTTGTCAATGAAAAAAAAAGTTATCATAAAAACACTTGTTTTTAAAAGGAAATTTAACAGCTAGCCCTTAGAGGCTAGCTCTTGATCAACGAACGATAATTTTCCAGCAGAAAATTTGGCTATATATTAAGACAGGAATGTTTACTCAGACATGCTTCGCATCATTTTTCGCTTCATATGGGCCATTTGGAGATGTGAGTGCTAGATTGAATTTGTGTGTGCAAAATTATAGGAAGTTGTTAGTGATTTTATTTTGAATTGGATATGAATTTTATCGGTGTGGACATTGTAGTATTGTCTTAACAAAAATTTTGGAAGATTAGTTGCTTAAGAGAAGCATACCCTTCTTTAAAATGCTCACAATAGAAAAATCCAAACAGAATAAAAGAAAAACTAGTGATTATATACAAACTTCTTGTAGTCTTGTTTAACTGTGAGAAATATGCAAGAATTTGTAGTTGTTGGTCTCGCGATCGTGTTTACGCGGAGCGCATCTATTAAATTTTAAGGTTTGAAATTTGTGTGTGTCGGAGATATGATATTGACAATATTTTGTAAGTTCTTGACATTGAGATAGTTTTTTTGTTAACGATCTTATATTTTTAAATTTGATGAGTGACAGCATTATGCAACGTATCACAACGCTATAAGTGTCGCTTCGCTGTCCCTATTGGTTGGCATACGCACTTAGCTCAGAGTAACAAAGATAGGCACTTAGTATTCGCTCCATAGATTTGACCGTGTATCCAACATGGTAGTGTACTTCCAGTGGGTGGCCCTTTGTTTATGTTGTCTTGGTCACGATTTCTACTGGAATCTTGTGTTACTAGTCTTCTAATCAGCCGAGTTACATCTATGACATGATGTATCTGTATTTTAAAAAAGGTCAAATTTAGCCCAAGGTCGCTAAGTCTCGAGGAACTCCTGTATGATGGGGATTGCAGAGGCATTTCTTACACAAGGGACTGTTTCCATTATACCCCATTGATTTCAGTTGGAGTGACAGCTATGACCAGAAGGTTTCCTGGTTTCTGTTCTGTTGTGGTTGGTGATTATTTGTAGCGGGTTGTTGTGATGTTTTGATGTTACAGGTAGTTGTTGTTGAAAGTTCTTATGTCTGTCAAACTTTCTTTTGTTGACCAATTGATACTTGCAACCGGAGTATGCCTTTGTTACCTGGTCCATTAGCCTTGGGCTATGTTAATGGATTCCTCTAGAGTTTGAGGTTTAGAGGCCGGTAACATTCCCGTCAATACTTTGAGGCAATCACCCGATGAAAACTTCCATCATTTTCTTAGAATCTGGCACCATAGTCGTACATAAGGTTGCTAATTCCTGGAATCTTCTCTCATATGCCTTGAGATCATTCCCCTTTACAGACAAATGATAAAATTCGTCTTCCATCTTCTGGACCTCAGTTCCGGGGAAACACTTCTTTATCAAAGCTTTCGTATTCATCCAAGCGTAATCTTGTAAGCTTATTCTATCCTAATACGTTGGGCAAAAGAATTCCACCAAGATAGAGCTTCTTTAGTTTAAAGGAACCCAAGTAGCATACTTCACCTTGCAGTCTTCGGTTTAACTGTTGTTTACGGGGTAAAACACTAATTCATGTTCGCACAAACCAGCGACTTATAAGACCATACAGCGGCCTTTCGTACCTTTGAAGTTAATAGGTAGGCAATCATGAATTCTTTGTAGCTTACATTTTCTTGCTATAGGAGTTCTCTTGGTCTGGTGGTATTATCAGTATTTGCCATGTTAGCGGCTTGTGCTTCCAGAGCTGCGGAAACACTATCTCTGCAAACTTAGTATGACATATCGAAATCACTGTATGGAGCCTGAGTCTTGGCTGATGCTTCAGATGTCTAGACATCTTTTAGGAGGCATTCTTTCAAATATGATAACACGTAATAAGAATGATATCACAAATTCTTTCCTTAAAATGCGTAAGGTTCAAAAATAAACATTGTCACAAAAAGTGATATCATAGATACCTTATTTGATATGAATTCTAACAAGCATACTAATTATTAGTTTATTTTTCTCTCCCCCCTCCCCCCGCGGGGTCAAGGCCTAACCACGCAACTTCCCTATAACTGTGCATCGACACGCCCGCGATGAATATAGGACACAGGATGAATAAAAACGGGATCACCTCATTATTTATATCATGGAACGACTTGCCTTTGTTAATTGTACATAGTTCAAAATCTTTGACAAGTGTTGTTATTTTACCACACTTCTTGTGCTAGGTTCTATCAAAAGCTTAAACTTGTTTATCTAATCTAGTAGTCCGTAGGTCCTTCCAGGCTGTCTTGAGTTCATAAAATTGCATCTCAGAAGGGACTTTCCTTATCTGCTTGGTGACGAGCCTGGATATCTTCAATGATTTGTTCTAGATTAGCAATCCTAAAGCGAGCCAGAGCAATCTTGTTGTTATTTCCATTTGCTTTCTTTAAAGTTTAGAATTTGAGCATGAGACTCTCAGAGTTCAACTTCCAGATTGTCAAAATCTTGTTGTATGATCACCCGACCATTTCCAAGACCTTTTATTTTGTCTTCTATATGCTCAATGCGGTCGACAGAGAGTTCATCTAGGTGATTTAAAATTTCCTCAATTTTACTCCTCGTGATTGTTTCCAAGACTTGTCATTACTGTAGGAGACTTTCTTCCTATCTCAAAAATGCTTGAGGCTAGGCAGAAAATAGAGGGAGGATGATTCGGTCATGACCTCGTTTCTTAAGTGGCAATAATTCCTCAAGAAGAAAGAATTCTTGAGGATTAAACATTGGAGATAGCATTGAAGATAGAGGCATAATAGTTGGCGGTGGAATAGGTGATTCTTTAGCATAGTATGCATGCATTGACTTCATATAGGGTGTCATATGAAAAAAGTGAATGGTTTGGTGAACGTTATTGGAAACTAAACCAAATGATTTATTTTGAAGAGCTTGGAATAGTTTTTCGGGTGAAGCTAAGACATAGTCCGGGAAGCGGGGGGGGGGTGTGCGAAAATAGTCCGGAAAGTTAGAGGAAAAAGCATCCTCAATATTGGAAGTAGGGTGGCTGGGAGAAGACAACGCTCTGTTAACAACCCAGTGGTAAATAACATAAGTTATTTATATAATACTATAATAGTTATGTACTTTACATAATATTCCAGAAGATGTAGTGGCACGGAGGACTTTCTTAGATGGAAAAAAGAAAAGTAGTTATAGTTAAGGTTTCAACCTTGTTCTCTATAACCTTGGTTCTTGATACCAATCTATAACACCCCAATTTTTGACATATAGCAGCGGAAGCTAATCTGGGGTATTATTTCATAGTACAACAGTCATAATCATAGAAAACGACTCAAAAGAGATGTTTTTAAAAGATAAGTTATCATTCATTATTTCATCAGAGTTTTTATAAACAGAGGTCCCAAAATCTACATGAAAACATAAAGTTTGAATGATAACAGTTTAGCCATCTTCAAGTCCGTGCCACTTCGTGCCATAAGATGCTATCATGGTGTACCTGAGATAAACATAGTGGCTACGACAGATTCAATGCACGGACCAACTCCACCAAGATGTAATAACTCTCAGTGAACCTCTCCAAAATATCAATACTATGAGAGTCCTAAAGAATAGCGTCCTCTCTCCATAGATCGCGTACTAGCGCCCGCTCTCCTATACAACACAGACTAGCTCCTCAGAGCCCCTCTCCCTGCAGTCGCCCCCCCGGCCCTTCTACCCTTGTTCCCCCTCCTCTACCACTCCCCCCTTAAAGTTGTAATAATTGCAATGTGTACAATTTTTATGGTAAAATAGTATTATTATTGCCCTAAGCTCATGATCACCGGCCTTGAGATAATCCAATAATTACAAGATGTTGCCCAACGGGTGGCTTTGCCACCAATGTCCCGCATAGTGATTCAAATTTAAGTTGCGTTTAGTTATCCAGTGAAGTATAGGTACACCCAGCAGGAGAAGCTCAGTCCCACAAATATATATTTTTTTCACAGCATTCGCGCTTTACTCCCGTAATGTTATTATCGGTTCCTATAGCTAGGGTCTTACATTATGGCAAAAGTAAGGACTTAGGCAATAATATATCAGGATAGCATACAGTTGGAAAAATACTCGTATTCATGGTTTATAGCATGTATCCCCCTTGCGGGTTTATGAAAACATTAGAAGATTTAAAATGCGAGGC
Organism: Tanacetum coccineum; assembly: GCA_026074375.1. Lineage (NCBI taxonomy): Eukaryota > Viridiplantae > Streptophyta > Magnoliopsida > Asterales > Asteraceae > Tanacetum > Tanacetum coccineum. The sequence continues at coordinate 24,641 of BQNB010085939.1, forward strand.
TATGAACTCACCTTAACAAGGGAAATCTGATTGATGGCAAAAGTATATCAAGTGAAAGTAACGGCTTCGTCACGCAACCTGGGGTAATTTTTCAAGTCTTAGTGTGATGGTTTATGTTTCAAAACTTTATAAAGTTTAACGTATTACTTTGATTTATTAATTTATGGAAATATTGTATCACTATTCGGGTCATCATAATTCAGAGGTCATGTAGTAAACGTTTGAGGAGCCAGGACACTTTAAATCGTAAATCCAGCAAACTAGTCAAAACGTATACCCAAATGAAACTCATCACATGAAGCTCCCTAGTAACGTGATACGATAAAATTTTAAGTTCCTTCAAAAGTTAGTTGATGATAAATTATGTTAAATATATAACGTAGTTGTTTTATAATGCGTCGATCGATGATTAATAACGATTAATGTGTCGGGTTTTAATAAAATCGAGTTTTATAATATTAATATATATTTTTCTAATTTATATAAAAATATTATATTTTATATTTTTAAGTTTGCAAAAATAGCAATATATACCCTCGATTTATAAACTTTTACAAGTTTAGTCCTTTATATATAAAGTATGTATAATTTAAACCTTTAACTTTAAAACTTGACAAAATAGGTCCTTATAGTTATAACTTTGGAATAATAACATTTTTAGCCCCTCTAGTTATAAATTTTAGAAAGTTACGATATATACCCCTATGCATGAAAACATTTGCAAATCAAGTCCAAAAAGTCATGCAAGCTTATTTTAAGGTTCCAAATGATATTTAAAGGTTATAGCTTATTAGAATAAGCAAAAATAAGATATTCTAACGTAACAAAAGTTTTAGAAAAAGGATTCGTTAGCTTAGAGAAATCAAAAAGGGGTAGTTTTTATGGGTTTTAATAAAAAAACGATAGGTTTGAGGATTCAAGGCCTTTAAACAAGAGTTCTATATGATTCTAAGAGTATTTCTGAACATTATATTACAGATTATTTAGCAGATCCTTTGAACAAGATATTTTGAGCTTACTTGAGCTTAAATGGGCAAAATGGGGTTTTCGGGTTCTGTACGCCTAGTTAACGACTTAAGGTTCCTTTCTCTTTATTCTTGGTTTCTATTTTGAGGCTTAGGGGACTTCATTGACCTTCCTGATCCAACCTAAGAATTCCATTTGTGTGGTGATAGATTTTGAGGTTGTGATTTTGAATCATGGAGGTGTTTTCGGCTATTTATAGGTGCGAAAACACCTTGGTGGCCAAGTTTGGTGTTTTGTTTAGTGTAAAGACTAAGATAGATGACTAAGGGCAGTTATGGTGATGACTCTTGAGGGCTAGAGGTATAACTAAGCTTGATTGAAGGTTATGGTAAAGGTAGGGGGTGACGAGTACAAAGGGGTGACAAGGAGGTGACAAGGCCAAACTTGGTGGCCAAGGAAGGTGATGGAGGTGCTTGGTTCTTGCTTGTGACATGGTAGTGATGTCATAGAGGTTTTAGGGTGGTTGGTTTGGTTGAAAATAGGTCAAAATGAAATAAAACAGGGGTTGGTTTGATTTTGGGTTAGGGTTTTAGGGTTTTAATTCGTGTTAGGGTTAGGGTTTAAGATATTTTAGGGTTTAGGATTAGTGTTAGGATTAAGGTTTAGGGTTTAGGATTAAGGTTTAGGGCTTAGTTTTAAGGTTTAGGGTTTAGTTTTTGGTTTAAAGTGAAATTAATGTTTTAGGGTTTCGTTTAAGGTTTAGGGTTTTAGATTAGAGTTTTAGGACCAATTAAGGTTTAGATTTAGGGTTTAAAATTCATGCATTAAGTGCTTGTACCTTGTGCTAAAGTGGTGGTAAAGTTTAAACATGATTTAGGAGCTTAAATGACCTAATTAGGTTTTTAGGCATGATTAGCTTGTACATTATACTTTAGAAAGTTGTAACTTGATTTAGGAGGGAAAAGATATTCAAATGTTGTGTATTGATACTTGTACACATGCTTTATAGGTTTGCACATTCATTTTATATGTATACATTCATATAATTAGGGTTTTGATATAAACGTTATCGTTTAAAGCTTGTTTTGAAATAACATTTTGAAAAGTACGTTAAATGGATAATGTACTTGGTAAAAATGATATTAGGATATAGACTTGACATATTAGGATTTTTACATGATATAAACGTAGATATAGATGGCATTGGTGGAGGTTGCGTGAGCTCGTTTACATAAGAGATGCAAGTTACATTGCATAATGAGATAAAGCAAAAAAATTCCCTATAAAAAGGTGATATATATAATAGATGGATAATTACATTGATGAAAAATACGGGTTGTTATATCTAGCAACTTGTACTTTAGGCTTAATCTATTTGTTTCTTGATTTTTATTTAACAACAATTTACTTCCTTTCACCTAATGATTAACCATGGGTTTTACGTGAATGAGGATGTGATCGAGCATGCATGTTTATTCTGTCGTTACAGCCATGTATGCATGTCTCAACTGCCTTGTTGGTTTATTACGATTGGTGAAAGTTAGAAGGTTCCTACCCTATATCATTCTTCATCCTAACCGTTGGTTAAATTCGAATGGGGATGTGATCGAACACACACGTCTATTCCGTCGTTACGGCCATGTATGTGTGCTTCAGTTGCCTTGTTGGAGTGATACTTCTGGTGAAAGATTGTAGAATGATCAATGATATGTGTGAAAACACATATCCGTTTTATATCAAAAATGGCCCATAAAAGACAAAATTGTGCTTTAAATGCTTGTATATTGCTTGTTTTGTCTTTGTGATTATGTAGGTACGGATATTGCAAAAATAGTAAGAAAATGGTCAAAACCGGACAAACACGAACACGGAAACGGAAAAGAGTGCATAAGAGCCGGGAGAATGCTATCAAAGGTCAACAAAAGTCAACCCTTGGTCAATATTAGTCAACCACAAGAAGACAAAACTCCCAAAAACACTCAAAACAGCCCTCGTAGTTTAAACCTAATTTCACAAATAATCCCTAAGCCCTAACACCGTTAGTCTTTTTATTAATAAAGACTAACGGTCATTATCTTTATTATAAAACCCAAAACCATAAAACCTTATAACCTGTTACCCTTAAACCAAGCCCAAATCAATTTCCTTGGCCTAATCTTTTGTATAAGCCCAAAAGTCAAACGAGTAAGAGCCCGGGTCAACGAAATCAAATACACCCTTTTATAAGAATGAATACGCGGGAAAAGTGGTTTTTACTGTTCACCATCTTCCTCGTTTTAACCTCACCTCGAATCAAAGGGTAAATGGAAATTAATGACGTGGAAAGACAATTCAAGTGATAAGGTACACCCTGGCAAGTAAAGACGTCATGAGAAGCTTTGATTGGTTGAAACCCAAGAAGAATGACACGCGGGCAATGAAGGAAACACACCAATCATTTGAAAATTACACTAAATTACTTGCAAGAGAAACACAAAAGGGGTCTGACACACGGATGCCATGTTGGCAATCCGTGTGCTCCAAAGTTGATCCAACGGTGATAACAAGAGAGCTAATGATTAGAGATAAAGGGAGGGCCAGGATGAATGGGAGCGTCTAACAACCTGAAGACCTAGAAGCTTCTCACTAAATCTATAAATAGAGGCATCCATCACTCATAGAGAGGAGTTAGTTTTTAGTTAATTTTTAGATAATAATTTTAGCTTATCATGTAATTTTCA
>BQNB010085940.1:11541-28326 GCA_026074375.1 Tanacetum coccineum
AAGCTAATTTTTGATGCTACTCAAGGTAGTGCTGCTAGTGATAAAGTTAGTACTGCTAGTGCTGCAACAACTGTTAATACTGCTACAACAACTGCTGATGATATTACTTTTGCTTAAGCACTTGCTGATCTGAAAAGTACAACACCCAAGGTGAAAGGGATTGTTTTTAAAGAGCAGGGTAAATCTACAACAACAATATCTTCACAACAATTGCAGGGAAAAGGTCAATCACAAGACAAAGGTAAAGGAAAATTAGTAGAACCTGTTAACCTTGCAAAGAAGAAAGATCAAATCAGGCTTGATGAAGAAGCTGATTTTTGCAATTACAAGCTGAATTTGATGAAGAAGAAAGACTTGCAAGAGAGAAAGCTAAAAAAGAAGAAGAAGCCAATATTGCCTTGGTTAAAACATAGGATGATATACAGGCAAAGATTGATGCTGATCATCTATTAGCTGAAAGAATGCAAGCACAAAAGCAAGAAGAGTTGTCTGTTGCTGAAAAGGCAACATTATTTTAACAACTCTTAGAGAAAAGGAACAAACCATCAACAAAGGCTCAACATAGAAAGATCATGTGTACTTACCTTAAGATCATGGAAGGATACAAGCTTAAAGATTTAAAAGACTTGCAGTTTGAATTTATCCAAGAGATGTTTGACAGAGCACTTAAAAAGGTAAATACATTTGTTGACTTTAGAACAGAGTTGGTAGAAGGAAAAGAAAATAAAGCAGGAACAGAGCTGGTGCAAGATAGTACAAAGAAGCAAAAGGTGGAAGATGACAAAGAAACAGCAAAGCTTAAACAGTTAATGGAAGTCATTCCAGATGAAAAAGAAGTAGAAATTGATGCTATACATTTGGCTGCAAAGTCTCCAGAGATTTTTGACTGGAAGATTTATAAAGAAGGAAAGAAAAGCTATTATCAAATAATGAGACCTGATGGAAAGTCTCAAATGTACATGATCTTTAATCAAATACTTAAAAGTATAAACAGGGAAGATTTAGAAGATATGTACAAGTTGGTAAAAGCTAAATATGGGTCAACAAGACCAGTGGAAGGCTATGATCTGTTGTTATGGGGTGATCTAAAAACAATGTTTGAACCACATGTAGAAGATAAAGTATGGAAGAATCAACAAGGATACAAAGTATTGAAATACAAAGTAGAAGATGAAGTAGAAGATCTGTACAAGTTGTATGACTCTTGTAGAGTACATTCTTTGATGATGTAATCTATGTAGGTTTACATGTTGGTAGAAAAGACATATCCCCTTACACCACCTACACTTGATATGATGTTAAAGAAGAAGCTTGAAATTGATTATGAAATTGAAATGGCTTATCAGCTTTTGTAAATCCATCATGAAACAGCTTAAGAAGTAAAAAAGTGTTTGGAAGCATCCTCCTAGTGTTGATGAAGCTTTAAATGAAGAAACTTGATGATTTTGAAGAAGAATATCAAGTTTAGGGGAGGATTATTGGCATTAAAAGACTTCTTGATGCTGTTTGAATTACTGCTGCTTATGTTTGTGTTAATGCTGCTCAGTTAGGTTCAAATACTGAAAGTCATACGTTTCTCCATATTTTTTTCTTAGCGCTGCCTAGGATGATTGCAAACAGCCGCCTGAAAAAAAAATTCAAACTGTCACCAAACCGCTGCCAAATAAATCAAGCAAACCGCCTCTTATATTTTTGCTAACTCGCCGGCTTAATTATTAAATTCAAACCGCTGCTTAAGTTGAGTAACTCGCTGCCATTTCTAGCTAACTCGCCGCCTAAAAGACCAACTCGCCGCGTATTATTTAAAGCAAACCGCCGCTGGTGAAATAAGGCAACTCGCTGGCAAGATTTAACAGCAAACCGCCGTAGATAATTCAAACCGCTGTCTATCTGTTTTGTTCAACCCGCCGTGAAAGCAAACCGCCGCGATACACAACTCGCCGCCGAGGGTCCAAACCGCCAGGGGTTCTTTTCGTATTTTTCTATTAAAATATTCAAACCGCCTTGGTACCTGTCAAACCGCCTTCAATAAGGCAACTCGCCGTTTGATTTTTAAGCAACTCGCCGGCAAGAAAATAAGCAACTCGCCTTTGACCTGGTCAAACCGCCGGCAAGAATAACATTTAATATTCAAACCTCCATCAAGAACACACATTCGGATCTAGCCAAAATAAGCCCATATATGCCTATTAACCACGAAACAAAGCTAAAATATCAAATACTAAGCAAACCTTATAAGCCTAATCATTCCATAACATCTATGTCTTCGCGGATCATCAAGAAAGAAGCAAACCTCCACGAAGAACACAAACCTTAATAAGCTTATAAATCGAATTAGGAACTAGCAAATCACATGGAATAGCAACACATGAACCTGTTAAACATATATAACATGAAAAACACGATTAATGAACCAATAAACCCAAAACAAATTTGTTCAAACCGCCGGCAAGAATAACATTTAATATTCAAACCTCCATCAAGAACACACATTCGGATCTAGCCAAAATAAGCCCATATATGCCTATTAACCACGAAACAAAGCTAAAATATCAAATACTAAGCAAACCTTATAAGCCTAATCATTCCATAACATCTATGTCTTCGCGGATCATCAAGAAAGAAGCAAACCTCCACGAAGAACACAAACCTTAATAAGCTTATAAATCGAATTAGGAACTAGCAAATCACATGGAATAGCAACACATGAACCTGTTAAACATATATAACATGAAAAACACGATTAATGAACCAATAAACCCAAAACAAATTTGAGCCGTGGTCTTTTTCTTCACAAAATGAGCCACGTTTTTGAGCTTAATCAACCACATGAATCAATCACGAATCCACCCCATGGCTCTGATACCAATTGTAGGATCGTTTATTTCATGACACGGGTGATGATTCTTGAGTTGGGCTAGTTTCTAGAGAGAGAAACACATAGAGAGATATTTTAGAGAGAGAGTGTATGTGTTTAAAGTGAAAATGAAATTGACTAGCTTGCCTCTTCTAAAGTTGGAAGAGGCTTATATAGTTTTTACAAAATACCGGGTATTAGTACCCGGCTTAAAACCGAAAGACATACGATTAACTATTAAACTACGAACTATTATAAACAATAAATATACGGGGTGACCGAGTCTTTTACTCATATCTAACATGAAGCTCATTTAACGGGGAAAGGATGTGACACCCCGTAAATTTCAGGTCATTATTTTAAACTATTCTGTTTATTATTTTGAATTTTATATGTTACGTTTAAATTCGACTTAAAACCGGGAAGTTATCCCGCGTAAAACTAAAAAACGTCATCGGACGCGTTCTGGCTTCAGCCTTGGATTAGTCTACATGTTATATGCATTATTTTATCATTTAAAGTGTTACGTAGTTTACGTACACTTCCGTTTGCGATTCTTACATTTTTCGCGTACAATTTACGTTTTTTGCGTTTTACGTCAAACGGAACCCCGAAAAGCAAACAAATATGTTCAAACCGCCGGCAAGAATAACATTTAATATTCAAACCTCCATCAAGAACACACATTCGAATCTAGCCAAAAATAAGCCCATAAATGCCTCTTAAAACCACGAACCAAAGCTAAACTAAAGCTCTCAAATACTAATGCAAATCTTAAAGCCTAATCATTCCAGAAACATCTATGTCTTCGCATCAATCAAGAAAGTAAGCAAACGCCCACGAAGAACACAAACCCTTAATAAGCTATAATTGAATTAGGAACTAGCAAATCACATGGAATAAATGCAACCAATGAACCTGTTAAACATATATTATACATGAAACAACAGATTAATGAACCAATAAACCCAAAACAAATTTTTCAAACCGCCGGCAAGAAATAACATTTTTTTTAATTTCAAACCATCCATCAAGAACACCACATTCGGATCTAGCCAAAAACCCATATATGACCAATTAACCACGAAACAAAGCTAACATATCGAAAATACTAAGCAAACCTTATAAGCCTAATCATGTTCCATAACATCTATGTCTTCGCGGATCATCAAGAAAGAAGCAAACATCCACGAAGAGCCCAAACACTTAATAAGCTTATAAATCGAATTAGAACCTAGCCACTTCACATGGACTAGCAAACACATGAACCTGTTAAACATAATATAACATGAAAAAGCACGATAATGAACCAAAAACCCAAATAAAATATTGTTCAAACCGCCGCAAGAATAACGATTAATATTCAAACCTCCATCAAGACACACAATTCGTGAATCTATCCAAAATAAGCCCATAGTATGCCTATATTAACAAGAAACAAAGCTAAAATATCAAATACTCAAGCAAACCCTTATAAGCCTAATCAATCCATAACATCCTATGTCATTCGCGATCATCAAGAAAGAAGCAAACCTCACACGTAAGAGCACAAAACCTTAAATAAGCGCTTATAAATCGGAATTAGTAACTAGCAAATCACATGGAAATAGCATCACTGAACCTGTATAAACAATATAACATGAAAAACACGATTAATGAACCAATAAAACCCAAACAAATTTGTTCAACGAACTCGACCGCCACGGCAAAATTACCATCAATATTCAAACCTCCATCAAGTAACACACATTCGGATCTAAATAGTCCCCCCCCAAAAATAAGCCCATATCTGCCCTATTAAACCACGAAACAAAGCTAAAATATCAAATACTAAGAAAACCTTATAAGCCTAATCATTCCATAACATCTATGTCTTCGTGGATCATCAAGAAAGAAGCAAACCTCCACGAAGAGCACAAACCTTAATAAGCTTATAAATCGAATTAGGAACTAGCAAATCACATGAAATAGCAACACATGAACCTGTTAAACATATAAAACATGAAAAACACGATTAATGAACCAATAAACCCAAAACCAATTTGAGCCGTGGTCTTTTTCTTCACAAAATGAGCCACGTTTTTTAGCTTAATCAACCAACACACATTCGGATTCTAGCCAAAATAAGCCCATATATGCCTATTCACCATGAAACAAGCTAAAATATCTAATACAAACAAAATAACTTATAACCTAAATCAATTCATAACATAAATGCTTCGCGCGATCATCAAGAAAAGAAGCACACCTCCCCGAGAAACACAACCTTAATAAGCTTATCAAATGAAATTAGAGAAACAAGCAAATCACATGGAATCAGCAACACATTGAACCATGATAAACATATATAACAAAGAAAAACACGATTAATGAACCAATAAACCAAAACCATATTTGTTCAAATCCTCCCGGCCAGCCAAGAATAACATCTAAATAATCAATAACACTACCATCAAGAAACACACATTCGGTATCCAGCCAAAATAATCCATAGAAATTCCTATATAACCACGAAACAAAGCTAAAATATCAAATACTAATTGCAAACCCTTATAAGCCTAATCATTCGCATGAACAACTTTGTCTTCGCGGCATCATCAAGAACGAATGCAAACTCCACGAAGGAACACAAACCTTAATGAATTCTTATAAAAAACATCTCGAATATAGGAAAACTAGCAAATCACATGTGAATAGCAAGCACATGAACCTGTTAAACATATATAACAATGAAAAATACGATTAATGAATCCAATAAACAATCTACCAAATATTCTTTCAATTTGACCGACCGGCAATTAATAACATATAAACAAATTCCAAACCACCAACAAGAACACACCATTCGGATCAATCAAAACTACCCAAATATATGACAAGAATACCCTACGAAACACAGCTAAAAAATATCAATACTAGTCAAACCTTATAAGCCACATCATTCCATAACATTCAATTACTTTCGCTGACAACAGAGAAAGTAAACAAACCACCACGAAGAACACAAACGCTTAAAAGCTAAAAAACTAAAATACGATAACAAGCAAAACACATGGAATTAGCAACACAAGAAACCTGTAAACATAATAAACAGGATGAAAACACGATTAATGAACCAATAAACCCAAAACAAATTTGTTCAAACCGCCGGCAAGAATAACATTTAATATTCAATAAGCCCTCCTCAAGAACACACAATTACCCGGATCTATTGCCAAATAAGCCCATTAAAATGCCATTAACCACGAAACAAAGCTAAAACTATCAAATACTAAGGCAAAACCTTAATAAAGCCTAACATTCAAAAACATCTATTCTTCGCTGAACATCAAGAAATAAGCATAACCTCCATGGAAGAACACAAACCTTAATAAAGCTTAAGTAACTTGAAATAAGGAACTATCAATCACAATGGAATTACCACCACGATGAACCTGTTAAACAGTATATAACATGAAAACAACATTAATGAACCAATAAACAAAAAACAAATTTGTTCAAACCGCCGGCAAGAATAACATTTAATATTCAAACCTCCATCAAGAACACTACCTACTTATCTAGCCAAAAAAGCCTATATATGCCTATTAACCTGAAACAAAGAAAAATGTCAAAATACCTAAAAGCAAACCTTATAAGCCTAATCATTCCATAACATCTATGTCTTCGCGGATCATCAAGAAAGAACAAACCTCCACTAAGAGCACAAACCTAATAAGCTTGATAAATTCGAATTAGCAACTAGCCCATCAATGTGAATAGCAACACAAGAACCATTTAAACATATATAACATGAAAAACAAAAACACGATTAATGAAGCCAAAAATCCCAAAATAAATTGTTAAACCGCCGGCAAAGTAATAACATTTAATATTCAAACCTCCATCAAGAACACACATTCGGATCTAGCCAAAATAAGCCCATATATGCCTATTAACCATGAAACAAAGCTAAAATATCAAATACTAAGCAAACCTTATAAGCCTAATCATTCCATAACATCTATGTCTTCGCGGATCATCAAGAAAGTAAGGCAAACCTCCCCCCATGTAAAGAGCACAAACCCTTAATAAGCTTATAACATCAAATTTAGGAACTAGCAAATCACATGAATAGCGGGCATCACATGAACCTGAAAAACATAATATAACAAGAAAAAACACGATTAAAATTGAACCAATATAAACCACAAAACAAATTTGTTCAAACCGCCGGGCAAGAAACAATAGTAAAATTCAAAAACCGTCCATCAAGAACACACATTCGTCATCTATCCAAAATAATCCCATAAATGCCCTATTAACCACAAACAAAGGCCTAAAATATCGAAATACTAAGCAACCTTATAAGCCTAATCATTCCAAGAACATTCTAATTGCATCCTGCGGATCATCAAGAAAGAAGCAAACCTCCCGCGAAGAAACACAAACCATAAATTAATACTGCTTATAAATCGAATTAGAACTAATCAACTTCACATTAAATCACCCAAAATTGAACCTGTTAGCACATATAAATAAACATGAAACACCGATATAATGTAAACCAATAAAAAAAAAAATATTTCAAATCCCCGCTGCCGGCAATGACTAACCTTTAATATTCAAACCTCTATCAAGAACACACATTCGGATCTAGCGAAAATAAGCCCATATATGACTATTAACCACGAAACACAGCTAAAATATCAAATACTAAGCAAACCTTATCAGCTAATCATTTCCCAAACATCTATTGTCTAATTCGCGGATCATCAAGAAGAAGGCAAACCGTCCACGAAGAACACATAACCTTAATAAGCACTTATAAATCAATTAGGAACTAAGCAAATCACCATGGAAAAGCAATCACATGAACCTTTTGAACATAAATAACATGAAAAACCGATTAATGAAACCAATAAAAACCCAAAACAAATTTTGTACTCATAAACGCCGCAAGAATAACATTTAATAATTCAAACCTCCACAAGAACACACATTCGACTAGCCAAAATAAGCCCATATATGCTATTAACCAAGAAACAAAGCCTAAAATATCAAATACTAATTCAAACCAAAATAACCCTAATCATTCCATAACATATATGTCTTTTCGCTGATCATCAAGAATTAAAGCTAACCTCCACGAAGAACACAAACCTTAATAAGCTTATAAATCGAATTAGGAACTAGCAAATCACATGGAATAGCAACACATGAACCTGTTAAACATATATAACATGAAAAACACGATTAATGAACCAATAAACCCAAAACAAATTTGTTCAAACCGCCGGCAAGAATAACATTTAATATTCAAACCTCCATCAAGAACACACATTCGGAAATCTAGCCACAATAAGCCCATAAAATGCCTATTAACCACGAAACCAAGCTAAATTCAAATACTAAGCAAGACCTTATAGCCTAATCAATCCATAACATCTATGTCATTCGCGGACATCAAGAAAGTGAAGCAAACCTCCATGAATACCACAAACCCTTAATAATCTTATAAATTGAATTATGAACTATCAAATCACTATGGAAAACCAACACATGAACCTGTTATACATATATAACATGAAAAACACACGATTAATGAACCAATACACCAAAAGCATGAACAAATTTGTTACAAACCGCCGGCAAGAAATAACATTTAATTACAAGACCACCATCAAGAACAACACATTCTGGATCTAGCCAAAATAAGCCTATAAATGCCTATAACCATGAAACAAAGTAAAAAGTCAATACTAAGCAAACTTAAAGCACTAAAATCATTCCTAACATCTATGATGTCATCGCGGAACTACAAGAAAGAAGCAAACCTCCACGAAGATCACAAACCAAAATAGAGTCTTATAAATCGGAATTCAAGCAACTAGGGTCCAATCACATGGAATAGCAATCACATTAACCTGTTAACATATATAACATTAAAAACACTATTCATGAAACCCATAAACCCAAAACAAATTTGTTCAAACCGCCGGCAAGAATAACATTTAATATTCAAACCTCCATCAAGAACATACATTCGGATCTAGCCAAAATAAGCCCAAATATGCCTATTAACCACGAAACAAAGCTAAAATATCAAATACTAAGCAAACCATACAATGCCAAATCCATTCCATAACATCTATTTCATTCGCATTCAAACAATAAATAAAGCAAACCCACCATAAGAGTCAAAAACCTTAATAAGCTATAAATCAAATTATGGCAAAACTGAGTCAAATCAAATGAATAATAGCAACACAAATGAAACCTGTTTAAAAACCAATATAGAACATGAAAAAACGACATTAAAAGGGAACCAAAAACCCCAAAAACAAATTTTGTTACAATAACCGGCCGGCAAGAATAACTTTAATATTCTAACTCCATCAAGACACGACATTCGGCTGCTAGCCAAATAAGGCCCATATAGAGCCCTTATTAAGCACACGAAACACAAAGCTAAAATATCAAATAACTAAGGCAAACCTTAATCAGCCAAATCATTCCATAACATCTTTGTCTTCGCAGGATCATCATAGATAGAAGCACACCTCCGCGAAAACACAAACCTTAAAAAGCTTATAAAGATCGGAATTAGGGAACTAGCAAATCACCAGGAATAGCAACACAATGAAACCCTGTAAACATATATAACCAGAATATTTGAAAAAAACACGATTAATTGAACAATAAAAAAAACAAATATGGTTCAAAACCTGCCGGCAAGAATAACCTTTAAAATTCAAACCGTTCTATCAAGAACACACATTCGGATCTAGCAAAAATAAGCCAAAATATGACTATATAACCACGAAACAAAGCTAAAAAAAAAAATATCAAAAAACTAAAGCAACCTTATAAGCCTAATCCATATCCATAACATCTATGTCTTCGGATGCATCAAGAAAAGAAGCAAAGACATCTCACGAAGAACACAAACCATAAAAAGCATATAAATCGAATTAGGACTAGCAAATCACATGGATAGCTTCACATGAACATGATAAACATATATAACATTGAAAAACAACGATAAGAACCAAAGAACCCAAACAAATTTGTTCAAGCATCGCCAGTGCCAAAATAACATTTAATAAATTCAAACCACCCTCTAAGAACACTACAATTCGGAATCTAGGCCACAATAACCCAGATATGCTGATTTAATCCATGAAAACACACAGCTACAAAATATCAAATATTAAGCAAACCTTATAATAAGCCTAGACATACCATAACATATATGTATCTTCGCGGATCAATCAAGAATGAAGCAAACCACCACGAAGAACACAATCCTTAATAAGTCGTTATTAAATTGAAATAGGAACTAGCAATCACATGGAAAAACAACACATTAACCTTTACAATACATATAATAACAGTGAAAAACACGATTAAGAACCAATAAAAACCCAAAACAAATATGTTCAAACCGCCATCAAAAGAAAAACTTAATATTCAAACTCCATCGAAGAAGACACACATTCGGAATCTGACCAAATAAGCCCATATCTATGAGCATTAACCACGAAACAAAGCTAAAAACACAAATACTAGCAAACCTATAAGCATTAATCATTCAAAACATCTATGTCTTCGCGGATCATCAAGAAAGAAGCAAACCTCCACGAAGAACACAAACCTTAATAAGCTTATAAATCGAATTAGGAACTAGCAAATCACATGTGAATCGCAACGACAATAACCTGTTCAAACTATAATAACTTAAAAACTGATTAATGAACCAATAAACAAAAACAAAATATGTTCAAAACCGCCGGCAATGAATAACATGTTTAATATTCAAACCTCGCCTCAATGAACACAACATCGTATGTATGCAAAAATAAGCCAGCATATGACTGATTAACCACGAAACATAGAGCAAGAAATATCAAATACAAAGCAAACCTTATAAGCCGAATCATTCCATAACATCAATGTCTTCGCGTATCACAAGAAGAAACAAAACCTCCACGAAGAAACACAAACCTTAATAAGCATATAAATCCAGAATTAAGAACTAGGCAAAATCACAATTAAAAGCAACACATGAACCTGTTAAACATATATAACATGAAAAACACGATTAATGAACCAATAAACCCAAAACAAATTTGTTCAAACCGCCGGCAAGAATAACATTTAATATTCAAACCTCCATCAAGAACACACATTCGGATCTAGCCAAAATAAGCCCATATATGCCTATTAACCACGAAACAAAGCTAAAATATCAAATACTAAGCAAACCTTATAAGCCTAATCATTCCATAACACCTTAGATCTGTCGCGGATCATCAGAGAAAAGAAAAAAAAAGGGGCAAAACCTCCACGAAGAACACAAACCATAATAAATTCTTATAACATGAATAAGTGAAACTAGCAAAACACATGGAATACCTAACACATGAACTGTTAAACATATATAACATGAAAAGCACGAATTAATGAACCAGATAAACCCAAACAAATATGTTCAAACCGCCGGCAAGATAACATTAAATATACAAACCTCCAACCAAGAACACACATACTATCTAGCCAAAATAAGCCTATATAATGCCTATAACCATAGAAACAAAGCTAAAAGTCAAATACTAAATCAAAACTTGATACGCCTAGATCATTCCATAACATCTTATGGTCTTACCGCGGGATCATCAGAAAGAAGTCAAACCTCGCACGAAGACAAGCACAAACCTTAATAAGCTTATAAATCGAATCGGAACTGTAGTCCAATCACATGGAATAGCAACACATAACCTGTTAAACAAATATATAACAGAAACATGAAAAACCGATTAATGAACCAAAAACCCAAAAAAAATTGTACAAACCGCCGGCAAGAATAAGACATTTAAATATTCAAGACCTCTCATCAAGACACACAAATCGGAACTAGCCAAAATAAGCCCAAATTATTGCCGATTAACCATGAAACAAGAGCTAAAAGTTAATCAAGTACTAAGCAAACCTTATAAAGCCTAATCAATTCCATAACTCTCATGTCTTCGCGATCATACAAGAAAGAAGCAAACCTCCAACTAAGAGCACAAACTTAATAAGCGTATAAACTCGTTTTTTTTTTTTTAGCGCTGCCTAGGATGATTGCAAACAGCCGCCTGAAAAAAATTCAAACTGTCACCAAACCGCTGCCAAATAAATCAAGCAAACCGCCTCTTATATTTTTGCTAACTCGCCGGCTTAATAAAATAATCAAACCGCTGCCTAAAGCTTGGTCAATCCGCCGTGAATTATGACAACTCGCCGTGTATTATTAAATTCAAACCGCTGCTTAAGTTGAGTAACTCGCTGCCATTTCTAGCTAACTCGTCGCCTAAAAGACCAACTCGCCGTGTATTATTTAAAGTAAACCGCCGCTAGTGAAAATTCAAACCGCTGTCTATCTGTTTTGTTCAACCCGCCGTGAAAGCAAACCGCCGCGATACACAACTCGCCGCCGAGGGTCCAAACCACCAGGGGTTCTTTTCGTATTTTTATATTAAAATATTCAAACCGCCTTGGTACCTGTCAAACCGCCTTCAATAAGGCAACTCGCCGTTTGATTTTTAAGCAACTCGCCGGCAAGAAAATAAGCAACTCGCCTTTGACCTGGTCAACTTGCCGGCTACCTTTTCCTAAAAATCCGGATCTTGTCCCTATCTTTTGTCAAACCGCCGGCAAGAATAACATTTAATATTCAAACCTCCATCAAGAACACACATTCGGATCTAGCCAAAATAAGCCCATATATGCCTATTAACCACGAAACAAAGCTAAAATATCAAATACTAAGCAAACCTTATAAGCCTAATCATTCCATAACATCTATGTCTTCGCGGATCATCAAGAAAGAAGCAAACCTCCACGAAGAACACAAACCTTAATAAGCTTATAAATCGAATTAGGAACTAGCAAATCACATGGAATAGCAACACATGAACCTGTTAAACATATATAACATGAAAAACACGATTAATGAACCAATAAACCCAAAACAAATTTGTTCAAACCGCCGGCAAGAATAACATTTAATATTCAAACCTCCATCAAGAACACACATTCGGATCTAGCCAAAATAAGCCCATATATGCCTATTAACCACGAAACAAAGCTAAAATATCAAATACTAAGCAAACCTTATAAGCCTAATCATTCCATAACATCTATGTCTTCGCGGATCATCAAGAAAGAAGCAAACCTCCACGAAGAACACAAACCTTAATAAGCTTATAAATCGAATTAGGAACTAGCAAATCACATGGAATAGCAACACATGAACCTGTTAAACATATATAACATGAAAAACACGATTAATGAACCAATAAACCCAAAACAAATTTGAGCCGTGGTCTTTTTCTTTACAAAATGAGCCACGTTTTTGAGCTTAATCAACCACATAAATCAATCACGAATCCACCCTATGGCTCTGATACCAATTGTAGGTTCCCGAATTTACACAAACATGTATAGATCTAAAGAGAGAAAGTTAGAGAGAGAGAATAGTTAAGAGAGAAATAAGGAAAATACACTAAAGAGTGTGTGTAAAATGAATAGATGCTTACCTCTTCCAAAGTTAGAAGAGGTATTTATAGTTCTTATAATACACTGGGTATTAGTACCCGGTTCAATACCGAAAGTCATACGTTTACCTATTAAACTATAAGCTATATTGAACAGTAAAATACATGGGGTGACCGAGTCTTTTTCTAATATCTAACAGAAAGGAATGGACCTTTTGGCTCCTCTTAATAGGAAACGGCTGAGGGCTACTAATTTTCCATTGAGGCTCTGTATGTCCTTGAGCGTCTTTGGCTGTTCGACATCAGTGATAGCTTTTACCTTCGAAGGGTTAGCTCGTATGCCTTGCTTGGTAATAAGATGTCCTAAAAACAGGCCCTCTTCGACGCCGAAAGAGCACTTCTTTGGGTTGAGCTTCATGTTGATTGATCGAAACCTTTCAAAAGTTTCTTAATATCTGCCAACATGTCTTCTTCAAATGTGCTTTTGATCACCATATCATCGACATAGGCCTCAAGGTTTCTCCCAATTTGATCGTGGAAAACCTTGTCTACTAATCTTTGGTATGTCGCTCCAGCGTTCTTTAAACCAAAAGGCATCTTTCGGTAACAGAAAACCCTTTCTCCTGCGAAGAAATCTGTCTTATCTTCGTCTTCTTTTGCCATTTGAATATGATGATAACCTTTGTAGGCATCTAAGAAACATTTTAGTCGGAACCCTAAGAGAGATTCTACCTTCCAATCGATTTCAGGTAGAGGGTAGCAGTCTTTGGGGCAGGCTTTGTTTATATCCGTGAAATCAACACACATCCTCCACCCTCCGTTACTTTTCTTCGCCATGATTGGGTTGGCTACCCATGTCTGATGCTTGACTTTCTGCAGTATTCCTACCTTCGTTAGCTCCTCCACTTCTTTACAAGCTGTTGTGCTGCGATCGGGGCCTAGACCCCGTCTTTTTTGCTTGACTGGCTTGATGTGGCTGTATTCATTTAACTTGTGTTCCGTTTTGAAAGGTTTTTACTCAACCATAATGGTTCTAGGAATCCCCGTCATATTAGCATGGGTCTATGCAAAGACATCTGCATTGGACCTCAGAAGGTCTCGCGGCCTTTCTTTGAAGTGTTCAGGTAACTGCTTTTCGATAGTGATTGTTTGCCCTGGATATATGTCATTGATGACTACCTTTTCTTCAGCCTTAGTGCAGCTGAGAACCCCTTTTGTGCTTGCTGGGGGCGTTTCTCTAACCTTCTTCATTCCTTCTTTTATCTTGTCGGATTCGTATGTTGAGAACACAGTTTTGATTCCTTTGGCAGTGTGGAATTTGATGGCTTCGTGGACGGTGGAAACCACGATTCCCATTTTCTGCATTGTTGTCCTTCCTAGTAGCATATTATACGGCGAATCAGACCTTACGATGACAAATTTTAGGGTTTCCCTTCTTGCAAGAGGTGCGTCGCCTATCATGGTTTCCAAAGGAATCTCTCTACTAGACCAGGATTTTTCTCCTGAAACCCCGATTAAAGAGACTTTCGAGTCTATCTTGGATGCTCTGATGGAAGGTTTTAATTTCATGAAGCAATGTTTTTAGATGACCTCGCATGAGCTTCTGCTATCCATGTGCACCCGGCCTACCTCTCTTCCAAAGATCTTAGATTTTATTATGACCGGTGCCGAGGAATTACTGCCTCTTGTTACTAAAGGAAACGTGATTTCCCTACCTTCGGAGATGAAGTATTCTGATACGTTGTCCCATGTGTGGGACTCCCCTTACCGTATCATGAGTATAGGTGCTTCGGTTGGCGTAACACCTTTGTCTTTCTTCCCTTCTACTCGTTGATTTTCAGAGGCTTTTGCTCTTTCTTTCTTTATTCCTTTCATAAGGTGGGAAAGCTGCCCTGATTTTACAGCTTCTTCAATATGGCTTCTTAATTGGCGACAATCATTGGTTTCATGCCCGTGATCTTCGTGGAAGTGGCAGTATTTGGACATATCTCGTAATCGTCTACTTCCAAACATACGAGGAGGCTGTTCGAAGCTTCTAGCTACCTTTTCTGTAGCAAGGATCTCTCTTGGGCTTTTGGACAGACTGGAGAGCAGTCTGTGATTAGGTCCTCGGTAGGGGGAGAACCTATCCCTGCCTTTCTGTCCTCTGTTATAGTCTTAGGAGGAATTCTTTGATCTTTCGAAGTTTTCCCTTCGATCATTCGGAGCTCCATTAGTTGCTACTTCTCTTACTTCTATCCATGTGTAGGTTTTTTCCATTAGACCCTTATAAGTGGAGGGAAGGTCCGTGGAGAGGTGTTCAACCAAGCTTCTTGTCCTTAAATCATGAACAAAACCGGAGATACGCTGATCTTCATGTAGACCCAAAATTTGTAGAGTATCATCGGTATATCTGGTAGTGAAGGCCCTGGTTCTTTCGCCTTCTCTTTGTTTGATGTTGTGGACCGCTAAATGCGACTTTGTGAACTTCTTTTGCTGACTAAAGTGTGACCGTAACTTAGCCTTTAGATCTTCATAGTTGAGAATGCTACCTGCTTTCTAGCTATTCCACCATATTCGGGCAGAATATTTAAGGGTGTATGTGAACATGTGACAAGCTACGGGCATTAACCATTTTTGCATGCGGGTGCCCCCTTTGAAAAGGTGCAAGAAATTACTAGGGTCCCCCTTTCCATCATAAGAACCAATGTGGAAAGGCATTTTTAGTCCATCCGAGAGAGGATAATCCTCGATCCAGGGGACAAAAGGGGTTACGGAACCCGTTGGATCTGCGAAAGAGCATACAGGGTTCTGGTTTGGATACATAGGCATATTTGGTGGTGCGTACATGGGTTGCGTATAAAAGGGGTAGTTACTCGAAGGGGTAGCTACGAGATGCATAGACCCATTATATGAAGGTATGCCATTTTTCGTGAAAGTCTGCGGTATATACCCCCTTGTAGATGATGGGCGGAGGTTCCCCCCAGTAGAGGGGTAACCATTCTGAGCCTAGAAAGGGAAACTCAGAGGTTGCCCAATAAAAATGCTCGTAGATAGTTGGGAGTAGGGGTTAAAATGAGTAGGCACAAATCGAGTGGGTATATGCAAACTACTAGGTATGAAAGGTTGGGAATGGTGTGAGAGAAGCGTACCGTTAGGAAGGAGATTCCCCCTATGTTAGTTGAAGGTTGATGGTCTCTGTATACGAAGGTCAAAGAGGATTGCAGGGGTTGACCGCTTTTGTTTCTTCCTGATGTGGTCGTCGTTAGACTTCAACAAGAAGTTTTACAACTCCGAAGGCAGAGCACCTAATCGTTGTAGTAGTAGTATAGGCAAGACTCGGGGGTTGTTATCGTTCACTCAAGGAATAGGTTGGGAAGGCTTGATCACGGTCTAACAGAATTCTAAGGGTTGAAGGAAGATTATTTT
>BQNB010085941.1:0-28326 GCA_026074375.1 Tanacetum coccineum
TTCCTTTTCACAGAACCCTCTCTCTAACGCACGAGCCTCATCCACATCAATTTTTACAATCTTGTTACTACAGAAAATAGGACGAGGAGACCCCCTCTCGGAGAATAGTAATTTATAGTGTGAGGCCATTTCCGCTTTGATTAGATTAGGCACCTCACACCAAACTCCGTTGACGATAAGACCTCTAATATTACATTTGTTATTCCTCCCTCCTAACTTGAGAATGAAAGAACTTAGAAGTTTCGTCACCTTCGACATTCTACTTAATTCTAGCCTTTTGACGAAGCATATTGTCGTATTCTCTTTCTTTCTCCTCCCATTGCTTTCTACTTCCAGTCGCCGCGAAGACCTTTCACTCTCGGTTAAAACCCTCTTCTCCACCCTCCACTGTGAGGGTCGAGTTGTGGACTGCTAACACCATCTATCACTTATTCTTGTTCCAAAGGCTAAAACATTTAAAAAAAAGTTCGATAACATATGAATTCTTACCCTACCAAGGATGAAATGAAAACATGCAAGGACAATGAGACAAGGAATCTGGAACTTGTAAAATAACCAAAGAAAAAAATTAGTATCATGCGAAATATTTATTACACAAACAATAAAAACCATCACATGGCATTAGGGGTGAGCATACCGGACCGAAGGTATTTCGGTCCAGTCCACGGTCCGGTATTTTGGACCAATTCGGTCCTCGGTCCGGTCAGTCCGGTCCGGTCCGACCAAAAACCCGATGATAATGCCGTGTATGACCAGACCGAAGACCGACCCGGACCAGACAGTACCATTTCGGTCCGATCCGCAGTCCGGCAATATGGACCATTTCGGTCCTCGGTCCGGTCCGGTCTTGGCCGGTCGGTCCGGTCTTGGACATATGCTCACCCCTACATGGCATACAGTTTTTAGATGAACTAGTTGGTTACCCGCGCGTAGCGGCGGCAATAAAAAATTTACTAACTCAACTTTTTACGTAATTTCTTACCCGCTTAGTAATTTCGTTTCACAAATGTATGTGTTCGTTGAGGTTTCCTGTAACTTTCCCGCAACACCATATTAACATCATCAAACTCGCATGTAAAAAAACAACACTCTCTCCGAAAGTATATAGTTTTAACGTATCAAGTTTATATTTAATTAAGATTAAAGTTGTAAAAAAATATAAATGAACATAAAATAAACTCATTAAAATGTAATAAAAAATTATAAAAATATATCAAAATGGATGTTGAATTAAAGAGCATAAAATTTTAAAAAATTTGGTAAAATTAGATCAAAATAAAATTAAATAGATAAAAAGATATTTCAATTTAAAAATAAAGGTGATTTTTTAAT
The DNA here is from genome assembly GCA_026074375.1 of Tanacetum coccineum. Classification (NCBI taxonomy): domain Eukaryota; kingdom Viridiplantae; phylum Streptophyta; class Magnoliopsida; order Asterales; family Asteraceae; genus Tanacetum; species Tanacetum coccineum. The sequence goes on from BQNB010085941.1 coordinate 1,333, forward strand.
CAAAAGGTGACACATGTCACTTTATGATGTGATTCCCAAAAATAAGGATGGTCAAGATTGCACCTCCTTATCTTAATTTTTAATTGGCCCACATTATAAATGTTTTATATAGTTATATAGATAAATAAAAAAGATGCAACATCTTTAACGTGTCCCATAATGTTACAAACATGATGATTGTGTCGACTAGGACCAACTTGGTTCAATCCAAACGTTATGGGAGAGATGATGCGTGGTTCCAAAGAAATCCTCTAGATGTTCTTGAGCGTCTTGGGCATCAAATGTGTGGTACCTGCATGTGTCAAGTGAATAAAACACAACCCTCTTGTTCTTGGTATGTAGTCGCGGAAAGAAAATCTTATTCTCCATTATTGGTGCTTTTGCTTCAATACAGAGACCTGTTGTGCCACAAATATAGATAGTGTGCTTACCTACACTATCTATTTTTTCCCAAATTTGTTTAGACTCATTATCCTCGAATACCTCAACAGCTTCTCCATACTCGCCAACACCAACTAGTAAACGATGTTCATCACAATTCGTTATGAAATATTGTGTCGGGGATTTACAATAACCTTTAAGATCTTCGGATTCAAAAACTTCTCCAGAGCAATCTTTTTTGCCTAAATTATTTATAACCATAACTTCTTGTTCACAAAAGAGAAAAAGAGCTCCACCATAAAAAGCTGGAAAACAAACCGTATGCGGATCAGTCCCAAGACGAACTCCACGCCACGTCGATTTCTGATTCACAAAGTGGAAGTAAACACGCTCTGTTGTAAATCCAACAACCATACAATCAAGGGAAGTTGGTGGTGCCGAAAAGCATAAGCTTTCTAAATCATGTTCTGATTCTGGAAGCTCCCGGAGGTCATCTGTGAAAGGGTTAAATAAAACTAAGCTCCAGGGGCTCATCTTAAACAATAACCAACCAAACCTTGAATAATGTATTCTGTCATTCTCGTTAATTAATACTTTGGAGTTTTTCAGAAAATAGTTGTCACCCGACATAGGATCTGTGAAAGTGAGAATGCCTCATATTCTGTCAAACACCATTAGCCAAGGTGAAACAGGTGAATGCGTTTGTAATCTCCTTAATGATGCTTCGTTGCTCCATCTGATCAAAGGTGCTGCTAAAAGACATTGTTTGCATGTAGCACGAAAGTTCATGTATTCCACACCAACGCAAAGCTCCATAATCATCTCCAAAAGATCAAACGGAATATTGAGGAGGTGTGAATTTTCAAATTGAACCCCATTATCTGTACATGTACCTGATCTTAAGAATATCTGATTGTTGTTTGTCATCTGTTCTTTATAATCAACAATGCATTTTGCTTCTTCGTGATCATCTTCTAACCTACATAAATAGGATTTTAAGAAACAACTTCCCTATAATATAATATATTTTTTTTCCTAAGATAATACCATCATGCCGTAGAGAACCATATTAAAACACATATGATAAAGAAACACAAATTGATTTAAAGGCGATACCTGCATTCCCACATTGACACATGGCTTGTCGGCAACATAGGAGAGGGTATACAAGATAGGGAGATTGTATTATCTTTGACATTGTACGAGTATATTGTTTTGCCCATTTCACCACGAATGTGTATATAACCTCCTCCTAACTCTGAGGCAACTACAGGGCTATAAGAAACCGAGTAATCACGGGCAACATCCATAAAAAAAATAGCATCTTTGAGGTCATCCATCACTTTCCATACTTCACAAGTCATGTTCAACTTTTTGGAATCATTTTTTCCGGGGGACCAAATTTTGCAACGAAAAAGTTGGAAGAAATAAGGACCGTCAAGCAATTTCGAACAGCTTATGTGTCCCAAACCTGCAATTTAGCAATTATACAGGGACCATAAAATGCAATTAACTAAAGAAACTTGTTCTCTTTTAATCACTCACATGAAATTTTTCTTGGGTAAAGTATATTAATGGAAAAATAAATCGACAAAAATGTACCCGGTAATATAAACCCAAAATGAAAAATAAATGACAAAAATGGGACAATGAACAAGAATAATAATGCATAAAGAGAATCCATTATAAAAAAAACATATGATTAGATTAAAGAAAAACAATTGATTTTGAAATGGCCATCCTGCTTCCCCCCATTGACTACATGGGGTGTCGACAGCATAGGAGGGGTTATTACATGATAGGGTAGATGTGTTATCTTTGACATTGTTTGAGTATTTGTTTTGCCCATTTCACGCGAGTGTGTATATAACCTCCTAACTCTTGTAGGGCAAACTACACGGCTATAAGAAACAAAGTTACTCAAGGGCCAACATCCTAAAACAAATCGATAACTAAGAAACTCCAAAAAACACATAAATTACATAATCTTTGAAGGTGAATCAATTTACTTTCCATACTTCACAAGTCATGTTCAACTTTTTGGAATCATTTTTTTCCAGAATTTCACTAATCATGTCCCAGTGAACACTCAAGTCTTCTGGATCATCGCATACTGGAATATCAGATAAGTCCCAGTCTTTGAAGCATTCCCTTTCTTCCCAATTTATTAAAGTCGTGTCTGTTTTAAAAAAATACACATGCGCAGGTTTTTTCTCTGTATTATTAGTTTCCTCATCAAAATCTATTTCAATGTAGAACAGTTCGGTAGAAGATCCTTTCAAATACTCAATGTCTCCTCCACAATGATAAGGGTCAAAAGGGCAAACGCTGAATATCATAAGATTTATCACAACTTCATTGTACTTAACAACAATGTCAAGATGTATGACAACACGAGCGATAGTACCATCGGTACTTAGGGCAAATACTTTACCACCGCAACAAGTTAGACTACGTAGTATTTTACCATTTGAAGTTAGTCTCTTCAGCTGCTGGGCATAAGACACTTCGGCCCATCTAAAATCCTCCCATTCACTATCTATCGGACAAAATAAGAAGATAGACTTATTGGTTGTTGTTAACAAAAGAATTGAGCTCGGATCATCAGGAGGGGCTGACAAACAACACTGGTGGATAGACTCGTAATCTCCATCCTCCAAAACCAAGGCGGGGAGACGTATGATCTTAGGAAGTCGCTTGGTTCCAAAGAGACCATTTATGTTTTATGGATGGTTGGAATGTGAATCACCCACCAGGATAATATCCTCGGATACGTTTCCCAAGCAACTCAGGGATCCCGACATCGATAAATGTGGGCCAACTCGTGTTTATGGTGATAAGATCAGGTCTGGAGTGTTATGTGTTTTCGTCTTCTATGCTCGTGCAAGACAAAGCCATGGATATTTGAGGCAAGGAGGGAATCGATCACTGGAAATTTGCTCCATCTAAACATGTTGATAGAGGTTAATTTAATAATGATCCCAACACTCAAAAAGCTTATTACATTAAAATTAATACAAAAAAAAGTGCTTACAGAGCATATTGAAATAAGCTACTAAGCCAACTGAACAAACAAAACACTCAAAAAGCTTATTGCTTTTACAGAAGAAACAGGAAAAGGTCCTTTTTTATCATTTAATAAGCCAATAGAACAGCCCAAGCAATTGAAAAGCTTATTGCTTCTAAACAAAAAAAGACAGAAACATTGCTCATAGAATAAAAATAAGCCAATTAAACAATCCAAAAACTCAAAAAAGGTACTAATAAAGTAAGAAAACAACCTAAACACTGGAAGGCTACTGCTTTTTTACGAAGGAGCACCAAAAAACTGATTTGTCTAGTTCTAATATAAGCTACTAAGCCAACTGAACAAACAAAACACTAAAAAAGCTTATTGCTTTTATAGAAGAAACACGAAAAAAGATCTTTTTTAGCATTTAATAAGCCAATTGAACAATCCAAAAAATTCAAAAAAGGTAATTAACCAAGAAAACTGGTTATCTAGCACTAATATAAGCTACTAAGCCAACTGAACAATCCAAACACTCAAAAAGCTTATTGCTTTTATAGAAGAAACAGGAAAAAGGTCCTTTTTTAGCATTTAATAAGCCAATTGAACAATACAAAAACTCAAAAGATAGGTAATTAACCATGAAAACTGAAGGTTTTATACTTTCATAACAATTATATTAAACCATAACATCAAAGCATAGAATAGCGGAAGCAAATAAATGATCAAATAACATGTTTGAATAATTAACCGAATTAGGGTTACATACCTTTTGATTCTAGCCCGAACAAGAATCAAATTGCTTAGGGATTATCTCCAAGAACCCTAATTAGGGTTTATACGAAAACAATCCAAGAACAATCTAAAGGAAGATTGTATCACGATCTTGTACACACGCTATGTATCGAGTTAACCAATCACTAGCTTGATAACACGTAGCGTTTAAACGAACGATTCGATCCGATCAACCCAAGGTTATGGGGTCGAATGTAGGACAAAGGAGTGATAGAGTTTAGGGATTATTGTGTGTCTTTCACCTCTCCATATGGGTGTTTATATAGGCACCCTAACCCTAATACTTGGTGAAACAAGTAACATCAATTCATTAATTATGCAACATCAATTCATTAATTATGTAACATCAATTGTGTAACATCAATTCATTAATTATGTAACATTAATTATGTAACATTATGTAACATCAATTATGTAATTATGTACTTGTCCTTGTCCTTATGGTCGTTAGTCTTTTCCGTAAATTACTAACTGACCGGTTAAACGTTTACGTTTAAAATTAACAAATATATATATATTAATTTGGTTAACATCGAGTTGAGCAATCCCGGATCTTGATTCGATCCTAACAACACAATCTATAAAATTTATCATCCATAAACTAACAGCTCCCACTTGGACATATTTAATAGTGGTGAACACATCGGTAGCGGTACTAGTTATGACGCCGATGCCTCTATGTATGATCTCAGTAAAGGTCTCCTGGAAAAACCTTTTAATGATTCATCATTATTATTATCCTTTTGTTTCTAATACAATGTTAATAAGGATATGGATCTTAGTCATTCCTTAATTAACGGATTTTGTTTCTCGTTTTATCTGATTGAGCAAGATTACCAAATCTTCTGAACGTATTCCAGAAAATCTTGGGTGTGGCCACACATACATCTTACCAATCCCACGAGGGGCCCAGCTGTATTAAACTTCAAAAACGTATATTGAAGGAAACAAATCATTTATTTGACTACAAGACAAAACTCATGAGATTGGTTGCGAGACAACACTTCTGAAAACAATCCGTATAGCTTACCAGTCAGGTTTACGTTAAATTGCTTTCACAAAAATGCACTAGATCCATAACAGTTTTCCGTGTATCTCAAGTCTGAGGATACTTTTATGATTTTACTAATGACAAGATCCATAAAGAACAATCACGATAGTTTGAGATATAGACCTATATTCAACTCAATTAAATATCATGTGAAATTGTATTCAACGCATCAATATATACTTTCAAGATAATTCTAAACCAATACTCAGATTTGTCTAATTCAATAAAAGTCTCCATATCATTAAATCGAACAAACTGGACATTTAGAATATTTCATATTCAAGGATTAAAAACATGTTAAAATAAGATACAAAAATTAAATACAAAATAAAAACATAACAACATTTTATTTTATCAAATACATAATGTTTACACATCCATTATCCAACACTAATCACAGATATACATGCAAACTACAATCTAATCGAAGACCAATTCCAATTGGCATGTTCGTACCTTATCCTCTAGGTAAAGCTTAAAGTAAAAGCATCAGCTAGGTTTTTATCTATGTGTGAACTTTTTATCAAATTAGATTTCACCACTCCTCGACTTGTTCTCAGAACATAGTGATATCTACGCAGAAAATGTCTTGCGCTTTTCATGACTACGAGGTTCATTGGCGAATGTGATTGCAGCAGATTGTCACAATACATATTAATAGGTTTATTTATTGAAGGCATCACTCCAAGATCTCCAACAAACTTCCTAATCCAAACGGCTTCCATTGCAGCTTCTGACGCAGCCATGTACTCAGATTGCGTTGCATGCATTACAATGGTTGTCTGCTTTTTGCTCTTCCAGTCTACTGCTCCTCCATTGACACAAAGAACATAAACCCTCTGACACTACCATAACTAAAAGATAGAAAGTATAAGCAAGCAAAACAAAAAAGATGAAAAAAATTCGTATCATCTTTATCGCGTTGTCAGGGACGCATCACAGAAACCTGTAACCTCAAGTTCTGTATCTGGATTTCCTCCGTACACTAAAAACATATCTTTCGTATTCCTCAGATACTTTAGAATATGATAAAGACAGCAAAACCCCAGAGAGCTTTCTTGGATTCTGTTTGAATTTCGACTGAACCAAGTTTTGAGCAATCGCCTCATCTGGCCTTGTGCACCTGACTTGCATACTTGATAAACCTACAGCCAAGCAATAAGGTACCTTTTTCATGTAAGCTTTTTCCTCATCTGATGAAGCGCACATTTCATTACTCAAATCATGTTTGACTTCCATCAGTATAAAACCTTTCTTAGAGTTTTGCATACTGAATTTCTTCAATATCTTATCGATGTAAGCACTTTGATTAGTCCCAACAACCGCAGAGATCTACTCTATATTATCTTCATCCCAGAATGTATGCAGCTTCTCCTAAATCCTTCATAGAAAAACCCTTTCAAGATAATCCTTAACTTCCTTAAGTCTTGGTGGAATGTTGTTTCCTCGATAGATAAAAATGTCATCAACATAAGATCAAGAATACTAACATTAACTTCCCATAGCTTTGGCGATATACACATGGCTCATCACGATATTGAGTTAATCCAAACCTTTTGATTTCCTCATCAAATTGTTTTATTCCATTGACATGATGCTTTGCTTCAAACCTAAATAATCTTTGAAGTTTGCATACACGGTTTGGGATAGGCTTGGATTTACATACCCTTCAGGTTGCTCCATATAGATGTCTTTATCTAACTCAGCGACCATTTCAAGAAGCATTTTTAACATCCATATTGCCAAATCTCATAATAATAGTACGCTGCTATAAGCACTATAAGAATCCTAATACTTCTAATGTCTCTACAGGATAAAATGTCTCCTGTAGTCAACCCCATAGGTTTTAGTGCATCCTTTAGCTACCAGACGACTTTATAGGGGTGTACATTAATCCATCCATGTCAAGTCTTCCTCTTGAAGATTCCACTTACTACCTTACTATTTTAGCATTAGAGGAGGGTCTACTCAGTCCCGAGACTTCATTAACTTTCATGAGTTTCATTTCCTAATCATTGCACCTTATATAACCTTATCAGGTCAAGCAAGGTAAGTTTTTAAAATTAGCAGGTTCTCTAAGAATCCCATACTACATCAATACTTCAAACCTCCATGTTTAGACATAGACGATGGGTGCACTTTAGTCCATTTCCAGACCTACGAACCAGGAATTAATTCCGATGGAGACCCAGACTTTCCATGTTCTACTGGAATTTCGCTATGTTTTCAGAAGGTAATGTATCCATAATGATCATCAATCCTAGATCATAATCTCATCCCACCTAATTCTTGAGATATGAATCTCTTTTTCAAAGAAAATCTCCATTAAACCTAGCAACAATTACTATTGTTTTTTCAGGTGAAAAAAAAAAGGAGTAACCCATAGATGCCTAGAGGTATTCCTACAAAGATACACTTAACAGATCTCTATGGAGTTTATCAGCTGAGTCACATTCACAATACGCCTCGCTACCCCAGACCTTTTAAATAAGACAAATTCGGCGCTTTTACCATCATATTTTCATATGTGATCTTATCAACCCTTCTTAGTGGTTACCATATTAAGAAATAACAACAGCAATTCTAAGGCATAATCCCAAAAGAAAAAGGTAGAGTAGTAAGATTAAACAAGATCGCACCATATCCAATAATGTACGATTTCTCCTTTCAGATACACCATTTTGTTGTGGAGTATATGGAGAAGTAAGATTCTGAACTATTCCATTCTCACTTAGATAATCTTTAAACTCTTGGCTTAAATATTCACCACCTCTATCATATCGAAGAGCTTTAAAAATCTTTTTCCTAGTTTAATTCTACTTCTGCTTTGAAAACCTTAAATGTTTCAAATACCTCATGTTTATGTTTAAGTAAATAAACATATCCATAACGACTGAAATCATCCGTAAAGGTTAAAAAGTAGCTAGCACCTTTCCTTGACACATGTCTAAGTGGTCCGCATACATCCGTATGTATTAAACCAAGTAGATCTGTAGCCCTTTCATATTTTATTAAAATGTATCTTTGTCACTTCCCCAGATAAACAAGATTCCGCATTATCAAATAGATCTCACATTCGATTTTTCCAAAAGACCCTTCACGCATAAGCTTTTGCATGCGAGTCTTGCCAATATGGGCAAGTCTACAATGCCAAAGATAAGAAGAATCCAAGTCTAACTTTCTCTTTTTATTGATGCTAAAAATAGAATTATTATTATTCTTGGGGACATTGTTATTTATGTCAATTTCAAACACACCATTCACGGATATAGCACAAAAACATAATATACCATTTTAAAGAAAACAGAAATCCATACTAGCAAAGTATGATGAAAACCAAGATCCCACAAACATGAAAGGGAAACACACTCTACATAGAAGGTGGCATAATAACAATTGTTTAATTTCAGTACTAAACCCGAAGGTAATACTAAATCAAACATTCCTATGGCTTCAACAGCTGCTTGTGTTCCATTGCCCACAGTTGTAGATATTGATCCCCATAATGATAGATTTCCTTCTTCTTTAAATACTTGTCAGGCGTATTACAAACATAATAACCGCATCCCTACATATACCCCAAGAGAATTTAATTTGTAAGTTAAGATTGAATAACTCAATTGCAAATAAGTTACCTGAAATTGCAGTCACCGGGCTCATACTTCTCTTATTTGCAACGCAACTACTACGATATAAAAGAGGTCAGTTCTCTTTCCAATGCCAGCAACGAGGCAGTGGTGACAAGCATGATACCTTATTAGGATTTTCCTTCTTCAAAGGATTAGGCTATAGGCTTTGTTGATAAGGCACAACTTGCTTTGTTCTTAATCAGCCTTACCTTTTGCCTTTACCTTTTTGTTCGCGTTTGTCGGTTTTGGGCTTGTTTTATCTCTACCCATTTTGTATTGTAAATATCTTGAGGATAGGTGCTTTGACTTTTCAAACCCTTTTCGAATCAATGAGCAGCTGCGTGTAGCTCAGTAACTGACATCCCCACGTAAGCATATTGAAGTTTCTTACAAAAATCACCCAAAATCCTTGTTAAGGGACCTGTTGATTAAGTTAACAGCCATATCATTGTCGTATGGTTTCCCAAGTGTATGTAATTGGTCCATGAGTCCTTTCATTTCCAATACATGTTCACTAACGAGGCTTAACAGGGGCCGTCTGCAACAAAGTAGAGCACACCAGATCGAAGATTTTCTACAGCTGAGTTTTCTCAAACATTTTTTTTCGAAGTTCAGCCAACATGTTAGGGTGGATCAATTTTCAAACTGCCTTTGGAATAGCAGTGACATTTTTCCAACATAATACATGCCACATCAGATGCTTTTTATATTCTACTTTGAATGCTGCTTTTTCAGCCTCAGTTGCAGTATCAGCGGGTTGTCCAGGACAAGGCTTATACAAATAGTCAAAAGTATCCGCTACTCTCAAGACAATTCTTAGCGAGCGATACCAGTCATTGAAATTTGGGCCAGTCAGTGTTTCTCGTTCGAAGAAAGTCTTGAACGCAGAACTTAAAGTGTTATTTTCGGAATGAGCCATTTCTACAGAAAAAGAACAAAATTAAAGTATTTTCCTAGATAATACATTTTCAGAAAAATAAAATTTACCCAGTCATATTCATATAACCATATATTTTCCTTGCAAAACTAGAATCCACATTGACATAAACTCATCACCATCATTGATACTGCTATGATGAATGTATTCAACGTGGTAACTTGTCAACGAAGTAATTGACAAAACATTTATTCAATTTCTAGATATTTATGGGATTTACATTGCTAAAACTAGTTTGCTTTGTAAACATGTTTCATCCCAATCTTAATGCCTTGAGATTTCTAGACTCTCACTAATAAACAATTACGTCTTTCTAATCTAAAGAACAACAAACCATCATGTGAGGTCTCACTCAACCATGATAGTTTTATACTATTCCGTATTACGATATAGTCCAAGGTCTCACTTGACTTAATCGCAATTTCAAGTGTCCTTTAATTAGATGGCATTAGACTTAAGTTTAAGGGTATTAATTTTTTGATATGTGAATCAAAATTATGTATGAAGAAGCATGCATACAACTCCATAACATATGTTTAATAAAAAACTTTTTATTAACTTTTAAGGTGAAGATTAAATAAACAAAGTGTGGTTGAGGCATTGGATGAACCAATTAAAGAAGTGCCCACAATTATCGTCCACACCGTACTTTTGCATAAGTCTTTCAACTTAGTGTTTCGGATGTGGAATTGAGGCAAATCAACCTTAAAGTAATTTTGTACCTTTAAACAGTCATAGGTAACTCCAATTTGACGCACAAGCAAGCCGAGAATTCGGTCAGCTTGAAGCTTGACTTCCTTCTTTAGTCGGGTTCGACCAGCGACGCGTTAAACTTCCCACACAGTTTGTCAAATTGGATGAGCCTTTCTAACCATTTAGTACGAAAATTACCAATCAACTATTTAATCTTCAATACAATTCTTAATATATTGATTTAGTCCATATTATTTTCTTTGAAAAATTACCCTTTTTGTTTACAACAATTCGCCATAATTAAATAAACAAAAACAAGTAATTAAAAATAATTGACTAAACAATAAACACATAATAACAATTTATATGATTAAGTAAATCATGTAGCCACATGTAATCATTTTATACAATGAACCCTAATTTTAAATTCTAGGTTTTACTTATCATATATCCAATCAAGAAACAATATATAAGTCTTCCCGAATTTTAGATTTATCGTACTAAAATTAAGTGGTCAAAAATATACACGTAACAAATTACTTCATATATTCTCAATGAATCCATTGATAAACAAGCATGTTTTGTCATGGATCCACACAATACACATAACAATTATCCCGTAATGGATCGAAAACCACACATATATGTTCATACAAATTTAATCATGATAATAAACCTCTTTAATCAAAACATGTCCTTTAAGGTTTTCATATAAAAAAATTTCGAATTATTTTTATAAAAACCCTAAATCATGTATTTTAAACATCAATAACAATATTAGTTATTGATTTTTAAGGTTTTTCGGTAATATCAACATGTTAATATGGCTCTGATACCACTGAAGTTTTATACTTTCATAACAATTCTATTATTACCAATAACATCAAAGCATAGAATTAACGATAAGCAAATAAATGACAAATAACATGTTTTGAATAATTAAGCGAAATAAGGGTTACATACCATTTGATCTACCCGAACACGAATCACATGCTTAGGGAAATATCTCCAAGAACCCTAATTAGGGTTTATACGAAAACAATCCAAGAACAATCTAAAGGAAGATTGTATCACGATCTTGTACACACGCTATGTATCGAGTTAACCAATCACTAGCTTGATAACACGTAGCGTTTAAACGAACGATTCGATCCGATCAACCCAAGGTTATGGGGTCGAATGTAGGACAAAGGAGTGATAGAGTTTAGGGATTATTGTGTGTCTTTCACCTCTCCATATGGGTGTTTATATAGGCACCCTAACCCTAATACTTGGTGAAACAAGTAACATCAATTCATTAATTATGCAACATCAATTATGTAACATCAATTCATTAATTATGTAACATCAATTGTGTAACATCAATTCATTAATTATGTAACATTAATTATGTAACATTATGTAACATCAATTATGTAATTATGTACTTGTCCTTGTCCTTATGGTCGTTAGTCTTTTCCGTTAAATACTTAACGACCGTTAAACGTTTACGTGTAAAATTAACAAATATATTATTTATTAATTGTTAACTCGTAGTGAGTGCAATCCCGTGATCTTGAGTTCGATCCTAACACACATCTATTAATTTATCATCCATAAACTAACAGAAACTGGCTATCTAGCACTAATAAGCCAATAAAACAATTCAAGCACTAATCTTAATGATTTGAACCAAAAAGCATAATCTTAAAAAGGTTATAATAAAAAATTAACCTTAAAGCATAATTAATCGAAAACCATGGTTACCAGGAAAAAAAAGAAGCAAATCATACCACAAAGCCGAAAACCAAGTCGATTTTAGACTTCAATTATTCGATTCAATTATTTGATGGGATAATTTATAGAAGAAGAGAAAAAGTGAAGTTTGTATCGATTTAGGAGATGAATCTGCCGGCCAAAAAAGCTTAATGGCCGATTAATAATTTATAGAAGGAACAGACAAAAGTACAGTTTTATGAAATACGGAAATGAATCTGTCAAAGCTGAAATACGTTGGTTTGTCGAGAATATATAGGCTTTAGTTAAGCTGAAATACGTTGGTTCTTTCTTATTTACATCTTTGCCCCTCAACTTTCATACTCTTTTATTTTTCTCACTATTAACTTAAAAGCGTATTTGTTTGATTAAGATGTTTTGTGGTTTAAATTTGACTATCACATCTTACTAATAATATATTAGTTTTTTTTAATTATTTGAATGCTTATTGTTATCCATTTTTAAGTGTACATTATATTAGAAGGTGAATTTTTTTATATCCTTGTATTCATCACTAGCCATCTTTATATATAGATAAGTCTTAAGACTATACAAGGAAAACGGCAATCACAATTAATAATACATAATTGCTAATGTCAATCAAGGCAATCATAATTAATGATAATTGCTAATGACAGCTAATATATTAAACCATATCAATACGATAAATCAGTAACTTGAATGTAACTTTAAAGATTGGAAAAAAAATCAAAATTTAAAATTCACAAACACACACGGTGTTGATTCACACTTTGTCAATAGACGTGTCAAAGTGAACGATCTTGTTGGTTAATTATCCCAAAAAACATATAATCATAATATGAACAATCAAATAATATTAAGCATAACATTAAAAAACTTACTTGATATGAGAGTTGAGATCACAATGAACGAAGAACACGGGTAAGATGGAGATCTTCTACTTAATCCTCTCTTCTTAGTGATTGATCGTAATGTTTGTGTGTATTTTTATGAGGTGAATAATCCTCTATTTATAAGAGAGGTCAAGCAGGACCAACTCCTAATTTAGGTATGATTATGTAATCATTAACATAATTAGACAGTATCTCTTAAGGAAATTGGATACTCTAAAGTTGAGTCAAACATGATACATCATGTTCACCAATCACAAATTAGTTAATTGTATAAACTTTTTTTTTTAATAAAAATCATGGGCCCACTTATTTATTTTCACTCACAATAAACTTAACATGATCAATCATGTTTGACCATAACTTTAGATGATCCTTTTCCCCCATCAAGATACAATATCCTACGGAGTTTCATTATGGTAACTAAATATTATTTAATTACTTTTAATATTACCCATAATTATAGGAATTAGTAGTTACACGGCCAAATTAAATGTGGTCATTTAATACCGTCAAAGCTATCATTTGAATAAGTCAAAATTGTTACAAACATTTAATGTTTAAACATGATATTTAATATAGTCAAATTGCTACTTAAATGTTTTTTCAAATTGCAATTTTTCACACCTTATACCACCTATCTCACAAATGCTTTCAACGAGACTTGAACCCACAACCTCAAAGTTGGTGGGGAACTCACATACCACTAAACCAAAGACCTTGGGTTAAGATACCGAGAAAGCGTGTGGGCTTCCGCTTCTCAACCGTTCCAACCCTATTCGGAAGGTCCATCCCAACCGGTTGAAAACGACTCTCCCGTCGAGGAAGTTGAGTCCGTGCAACCAAAACGAAAAATTTACAAGAAAGATCAAAAACTACAAGAAGAATGCCAAAGAGTTCATCGAACCGTGGACCATTGGGAGGAGATGCTTTTGTAACGATTTCGTATGCGAGAGTCGGAGGGATAAGCGTCAAAGGAAATGGCAAAAAAGCGGCAGGGTTTTGGAGGGAAGTAGCTGAGCGCTTTCACGAAGAAATGGGCGAAGACAAAAGAAGCTACGATTCTGTTAACTGCAAATGGAAAAATAGGATTCGTCCTAAGGTTAGGCACCAAAGTGGGTCATGTGATAATACTGTCTATCAAAAAGCCGAGCTCGAGTATCGTACTATTTACAATGCTCCTTTTACATTGACTGAATGTTAGAAGATTTTGAAAGATCATCCTAAATGGAAAAAGGTTGAAATGCCAAAGTTTTATAAATCCAAACAATCATCATCAAAAAAATCGAGGACATCAGAAAATACGAGTCACAAAGAGAAATTCGGGATTCTAGCACACATTGCGTGAATCTAACGATGAAGCAGCTGATTGATTCAGAGGTTGTAGAGCCTCAACGAGGTTCTGCACCAATTGGCCGAGGACGGGCTAAAGAAGAAAGGATCATCATCTGGTGCTTGTTCGGAAACTTCAATTGCAGGTGATCCTAGTCTTGTTGACGCGTTGCTTAGTAAATTCACAATGGCTGCAACGCCGTTTTTTACGCAGAGGAAGGAGTCCTCCTCTGAGTATTTACGAATTAAAGAGCCTGTAGAATTCGGTACTGGGAAAGAACGGAAGCGCCCTAGCGAAGCAAGGAGAATTGGAGAGATTGAGGATTGCACAACGTGATAAAGAATTAGACCTCCAACAAAAAATGTTCGAATTTCAGCAACAACAAAAATTCGAGGAGGACCTCAAGTATTACAATGAAGATCATGATCATTTAACTGGCAGAGCTTTATCTACGGCGTTGTTTTTGAAGAAAAAAATCAAGGAGCGTTGGAATTTAGACTATTAGTTTTTAGTTTCCGTATTTTAATTTTAGTATTTGTATTTCCGTATTTTAATTTCAGTATTTGTATTTCGTATTTTAATTTCCGTAATTTAATTTCCGTATTTTAATTTCAGTATTTGTATTTGTAATGTTTTAATTATTTATTAATGTAATGTTTTAAAAAAATTGTTCGGTGTCCTCTGCGGTCACCACTGTTAGCGGATTAGTCTTCATGGCTCAAAGGCATATTTATCTTTGTATTAGTGAATAAATAGGCCCAAGCCCGTTTGTGGGTTTAGGGTATTAGAGTTTTACCACTATAAATAGTGGTCAATAATAAATCATAACGAAGAAGGGTTTTCTATCATTCTACATGGTATCAGGCCAAATAGCCGATCCAAACCCTAAAAACAAAAGCAAACCCTAGCACCTCACACTCGACTTAACAGTCGACTGCACATCCTATCCCTATCGATTTAACAGTCGTCACAAACAATACAACACTGATCAAACCATCCGACCCCATTACTCTCACCTTGGTTGAAAAAAACTATATGCGGTACACAACATCACCCTCTTGTACCAGAAAAATTGGATCTCGCTGAATCCAAACTGCTCCACTGTGGAGTTACTTCTTCAAAGGCCATTGATTAGTAACATTTTGGTCGTCTCATACACATCGAAGGCTCAAGCACACAGTCGTCCACATCCACACCTCCCACAGACGATTGGATCACAGCCGATTCCATCGTTAAATTGTGGATCTTTCTTACACTGTCTTCAACTCTTCGCAAACGGTTGATAAAAGCTAACCCTAAAACAGCCAAAGACGCATGGGACACCATTGAAGCATCTTTCAAGACAAACTAAAGGACATGCGTGGTTGCTTTAAAAGAGCGGAGGCTACGTATGATCTAAATGGGTGACAAATTGCCGACGAGTACTTCTCGAACATTGACTCCATCGTCACATTACTCAATGATCTTGGTTCAGATGTTAGCCAAGCGACGTTGTTACCTATGCAATCAATGGCTTAAGTGACAAGTATGGATGCCTTGCTCAAATCATAGCTCACAAGGAACCGTTTCCCGACCTCTCCACCGTGCATTCAATGGTCTTTACTGAGGAGATGCGGATTCGGAATAAGTCTCCTTCATTGTCAGTAAGCACTAACTCTAGTGCTCCTCAAGTCCTGTTAACCGAGACACCGCATCGTGTTCAAGACACACGCACCAACAAGGAACGTGATAATCGTAATAATAACAAGACTTGAGGTCTGTCGAAACTTTGGTCGAGGTGTTTGTCGTTGGGGTGCCACCTGCAGGTACATACATGATTCGTCTCGTTCCGCAGGTACACGCTCCAACTCGTCTCAAAATAACACACGTACAAACACCTCCAACATGCATATGAATTGTTTTGGTAATGGGGACTTGACTTTGGCAGCCTCCACGCAACAACTTTTTTTCTTTCTCCAAGCTCAAACACTTTACTTGCCCAATATGGGTTATCTACCATAAGCATTTCATCAGCTCTATTGGGTTCAACAACTCGAGGTCAGCGTATTGTTCATGTCAGCCTTCGGCCCAAAACCAAACTTCTGCACATGGGTAACTCCAAATCAACAGGGCTCTATTTACCATTGCTGTGCAAAATAAGGAATACACTGAGCAAATACAGGTCAAGGAAACCGGTGCTACCCACTGCTTTCAATACTATGACATCTACAGGATCCGTCAATGCAAAACTGGCATATGGAAACGGTCATGTGCCGCATCTCATCTTACCTCTTCTGCTCAATAACCTTAGTTACTATTTTTAATTCTCGTATGTATTCCATCTGTCGCTGTTGGCGATGGGAAAAATCTTATTCCGTCACCAAACGGGCCATCCACGTTACCTACCTCGCTACCGCCATCACATAAATAATGTCCTTGTCACACCCAATATTGTCAAAAAATTGATTTCTGTGCTCGTCATTTTGTTCGTGAAAATAAATTGTTACTATTGAACTTTATGAGTTTCGGTTTTTTCTGTAATGGATTTCGGACTGTCAAAATTCTCCTCGATATGATAGCACGGGTGATGCATACCCGGTCACGTCTTATCATACCTCAGCTTTTCTGGTGGTCAGCAAACGGGGGGGAGGGGGGGTATTAGGCCTTGGTTACCAACGACTTGGTCATCCTGGAAGTGACGTGTTACGTTCTTTAGTTTCTAATAATTTAATTTCATGTAATAAAACAAAGTCTCCCGTGCTTTGTCATGGGGTCAGCTTGGGGGGGGGCAAACACGTACGACTCCTTTTTCACTCTCAAAAACGATTGTTAAGTCTCCTTTTGATATTATTCATTCAGATCTATGGACATCTCCAATTACGAGTGTTTCGGGTATTAAATATTATGTTTTATTTCTTGATCATTTTTCACATTATTTATGGGTTTATCCTTTAAGAAATAAATCTGATGCATTGTCCAAATTTATTCATTTTCGTGCTTATGTCAAGAAACCAATCAAAACGGACATTAAATCATCGCAATGTGATCATGGAGGCGAGTTTGACAACAATGCCCTACACCAATTATTTGCGTCAAATGGTATTACCATTCGCTTCTCTTGCCCTAAAACTTCACAACAAAATGGAAAATCTGAACGAATGATACGTACCATTAACAACCTCATCCGTACCTTACTCTTTCAAGCACACTTACCACCCACTTTTTGGGTTGAAGCACTTCACATGGCTGCATATCTCTTAAAACCTGTTAACCCTCCAGCGCCCTTATAAATAATGAAAATGCCTCCACACCCGTCTTTTCAAGACCACATACAACTATGCGGATCTCCGTGTTTTTAGTTGTCTTTGCTATCCCTACATCAACACCAATCACAAACTTGAACCACGCGCCACACCTGCAATTTTCCTTGGATATCCGACTAATCACCGTGGATATCGGTGTCTGGACTTGAATACGGATAAAATCATCTTATCCACACGTCACTTGTCGACATTTGATGAGACGTATTTTCCGTATGGGTATATGATCCTAATGAAAACCAGCTTCTTACCACATTTTTAGACCAACTTACCCCTAATATAATTAAACAACACCTTCTTACTAAACTTATTCATCCACCTAGCCCAAACACTTACTACTCAGTTCACACCGAATAACAACCCTCCATCCAACACCACCACACCAAATATCCTATCCTACTCAACCCACTATACACGGCCCACTACCAAATTCGCAACTCAACCAAAACTCCCCCTCACAACCCGCTTCAACTCACTCTATACCTGCGGTTACCACAAACACCAACCCCAATCCCGCCTCGACTCACTCCATGGTCACTCGCTATCGTGTCGGGACTAATCGCCCCACTCAACGTTACACTTTAAATGTCTCCACCATTTCCCCTATTCCTAAGTCGTATTCAAATGTGTTTCGTGACCCAAATTGGTTTCGTGCTATGCGTTGATGAATATAATTGCTTGAATTAAAAAATTATTGGGTTCTTGTCCCTAGACCACCGGACGCGAACATTGTTCGTTCCTTGTGGCTCTTTCGGCACAAGCATAATGCAGATGGCAGTCTTAATCGCTACAAGGCTCGCCTTGTGGCGAATGGCAGCACTCAAATTGTAGGTATTGACGTGGATGAGACTTTTAGTCCGGTTGTTAAACCGGCCACTATTCGTACGGTGCTCAGTCTTGCTATTTCTCGACATTGGCTAAGTTTCATCAGCTCGATGTCAAGAATCCTTTTTGCAATGGGATCGTTATCTGAGACTGTCTACATGCATCAACCTCCTGGTTTTCGAGATCCGCGGCATCCTGATCATGTTTGCCTTTTACAACGATCACTTTATGGGCTTAAACAGGCCCCTCGGGCCTGGTTTCAGCGATTTGCAGCCTATGCTGCTCGGGTTGGTTTTCTCCACAGTCGATGTGACTCATCACTTTTTATTTACAGACAGGGGTCCGATACTGCCTACTTGCTATTATATGTCGATGATATTGTTTTGACTGCATCTCTAAACTTTGCTTCAGCGCATCATTGCTTCCCTTCATGCGTGTATTTTCTAGGAATGACTTGGTGTCCGTTATTACTTTCTGTGGTGTTTCGTGACTTCGTAATACTTTCTGGGATGTTTTTATTCCAACAGAGTATGCCACAGAGGTACTTGAAGCGAGATGGTATGCTAACTTGTAAGCCGTATCGTACTCCTGTTGACACGGATTCCAAGCTTGCTGCTGCTGGTGATCCTGTTTCTGATCCTACACTATATCGCAGGCTTGCAGGGGCTCTACAGTATTTGACCTTTACACGGCCTGACATCTCTTACGCCGTTCAGCAGGTTTTGTCCTCTTTATGCATGATCCTCCGAGAGCCTCAATTTCTCTGACTCTCAGCGGAATTACTTGCGGATATGTCCGTAGGTACATTAACTTCTGGTTTACAGCTTTACTCAATATTAGAATCCTCTTTAGTTGCTTTTCAGATGCGATTGGGCTGGATGTCCCACTACACGGTGCTCTAATTTGGCTATTGTGGTTTCTTTTGGCAACAATCTTTTATCTTGGTCTTCCAAACGACAGTTTACTCTTCTCGATCTTAGTGCGGGAGGCAGAGTATCGAGGTGTTGCCAATGCAAGTGGCCGGAGTATTGCTGTTGCGCCAAAATCTTTTCGTGAGCTTCATCACGATGTTTACTGCGACTATTGTTTATTGTGTAACTGAGTTGCTGTCTATCTCTCTTCTAATCCCGTGCAACATCAGCGCACGAAGCATATTGAGATTGACATTCACTTTGTTCGTGACTTGGTTACCACTGGTCACATACGGGTTCTTCATGTCCCTTCTCGTTACCAGTATGCGGATATCTTCACCAAAGGTCTACCTACGGCTTTATTTGATGAGTTTCGTGACAGCTTGAGTGTTCGTTCCTCTCCCGCTCAAACTGCGGGGGGATGTTAGCGGATTAGTCTTCATGGCCCAAAGGCATATTTATCTTTGTATTAGTGAATAAATAGGCCCAAGCCCGTTTGTGGGTTTAGGGTATTAGGGTTTTACCACTATAAATAGTGGTCAATAATAAATCATAACTAAAAAGGGTTTTCTATCATTCTACAACCACTACGTGTGTTTGGTTACTGTGTGGTCTAAGAGAGAGAAAGCTGAGTTGGCGCTGACGTGGCGGTGTCCTCTGCGGTCACCACTATATTCAGTCTTAAGGAATTTGAATTTCCCATCAAGATATAATATCCTACGGAGTTTCATTATGGTAATCAAATATTATTTAATTACTCTTAATATTACCCATAATTGTAGGAATTAATGGTTATATGACCAAATTAAATGTGGTCATTTAAATACAGTCATAACTGTCATTTGAATAAGTCAAAATTGGAGTAAATTACAAAAATGGTCCTTGTGGTTTGGCCAAATTGCAGATTTGGTCCGTCAAATTTAGAAATTGCAAAAAACGTCCTTATTTTGAAGGTTTAGTTCCACTTTTGGTCCTTGGTTGACATGAAATAACTAAAATACCCCTCTGCAATTTGGCCAAACCATAAGGACCATTTTTGCAATAATAAAAAAAATTAAATTAAAAAAAAAATTGTAAGAAATTTTTTTATTTCGGTTTCAGTTTACGAGCAATAATAAAAAAAAATGTTTTTTTTATTTCGGTTTCAGTTTACGAGCAATAATTAAAAAAAATTTAAAAAATTTATAATTTTTTTAAATTTCGGTTTAAGTTTACGAGGAATAATAAAAAAAAAATTTAATAATTTTTTTTATTTCGGTTTCAGTTTACGAGCAATAATAAAAAGAAATAAAAAAATTTAAAATATTTTTTATTTTTGTTTCAGTTTACGAGCAATAATAAAAAAATATTAAATTTTAAAAATTGTAAAAAAAATTTAAATTTGTTTTATTATTGCTCGCAAGCTGAAACCGAAATAAAAAAAATTTAAAATTTTTAATTTTTTTATTATTGTTCGTAAACTGAAACCGACATAAAAAAATGTAATTTTTTTTAAAATATTTTTTTTTATTATTGCTCGTAAACTGGAACAGAGATAAAAAAAAATTTTAATTTTTAATTTTTTTTTATTATTACTCGTAAACTGAAACCGACATAATAAAAAATTTAAAATATTTTTTTTAATATTTTTTTTATTATTGCTCGTAAACTGAAACCGAAATAAAAAAAATTAATAATTTTTAATTGTTTTTTATTATTGCTTGTTAACTGAAAAACCGAAAATATTTTTAAGTTTAATAATTTTTATAATGTTTGTTTTATTAGTGGATTGTAAACTGAAACCGAAATAAAAAAATTTTAAAATTTAAATTTTTTTATTATTGCTCGTAAAATGAAACCGAAATAAAAAAAATTAAAATTTTAAAATTTTTTTATTATTGCTCGTAAACTGAAACCGGAATAAAAAAATTTAATTTTAAAATTTTTTTTTCTTTAATTTTGTTCTTAAACTGAAACCGAAATAAAAAAAATTAGAAAAAAATTTCTTACAGATTTTTTTTAAATATATATTTTTTTTATTATTGCAAAAATAGTCCTTGTGTTTTGGGCAAATTGCACAGAGGTATTTTAATCATTTCAAGTCGACCAAGGACCAAAAGTGGAATCAAACCTTGAAAATAAGGACTTTTTTTGCAATTTCAAAATTTGACGGACCAAATCTGCAATTCGGCCAAACCACAAAGACCATTTTTTGCAATTTACTCTCCATTGAAAATCAACACGTGTGTATTCCTTTTGCTTTTGATACCTTGCACCGGAGGCGGTGGAGCTACTCAGTCGAGTTCAACGGGTTATGCACAACAATGTTATGACACCTAAATCCACGGATGTAGTTTTTAAACGTATTGGCTTTGCAATCCAAAAAGGATTAGCGGCGCAGCTTGTTGCCCACTTGCCTTCCACCACTATGGTCCAGTTAGAGTTTAATTACAAATTTAGTTTTTTGTAATAGTCTTTTGACCAAACATAAGTCTTTGCATAAAAGAGTGTTCTAATTTGTTCAATCATTTATTTAGTTACCTATAATAAACAATCACACATGCGGTGAGTGTATATAATGAAATTTCAAGATGGAATGTGAAATTGTCTATAAATAAAAGGGACTAAATATGTATGTAATTAACTCTTGTTTTATTACAGTAATAGTGATTTTACTTGCCATGTTTTGTCGTTAATGATCTTTCCTTATTTTCCCGAAAAAATTAAAGGGTTAGGTCGACTATTTTGAATTTCGAAACATGCTAAAGATATTGAAATCAAACTGTCTCCATCTTCACATCACACTATATAATAGAGGAGACCATGACACATAATTTTTGTCATGTCAATTATGACTCAATGTCATGTCAATGATATCTCATTGATGACATGCATTAATCAAACAAACGTAAATTTCTAATTAAATGCAGGGTTTAAAGGAGAAACTAGCAAGGTTCGAACATGGAATGCTTTTCAAAATATAACAACACCACCAGTGACCACTCTAACGTTTTTTTAAACTTTATCAAGACATAATATAAATGCTAAAATACAAAACATTCGAATCACTAAGTCACATTATGTGCTATACGAAGTACTTAAAAAAAACTTATACGAAGTATTTTATAAAAACTTTTGCTTTCGTTTGTTGTAGGGTCAAACTTAGGGTTATATATAATTTCAAACCATAAACATCACTGCTTTATATAAAGAGAAAAAGTTCATTTACATACTAGTTTCTCCTCACATATTAAGAGACAAATCTCCATCATTTATTTAGGTTTGATCTAATGGTGGGGATTAATTTAAGATTTACTTTTATCTAATGAACAACATTAAACCTTAAAAAACATCAATCACCCCCTTCCTACCTTCGTGTTTTTTAATTAAAACACATTTTCACCCCTAATTTTTAAAAATTACGTATCGCAAAAACCGTAAAACGTTAAGATACATAAATTACACCATCGTGACGAGCATTTAATTATCTTTCAATTGAGAGGCACTTTCATCTTCACATGCTTTCGTAAAACGGGTATAATATTTGTGTGAAACTTCAACTGATTCATCGTTATTGGCATTGAAAAGTACACATTCTTAGCTTTTCAACCATTTATCACACATAATTTTTGGACCTTCAAATCAAAATACTTTATTTATAGAAGTTGGTGAATAACGAAGAATTTTATTTTTATAATCAAACCATTTTGAAGTATCACATGTGATATAACATATCCGTAAGTTTGAACACTCAACATGATGTTATGAAATGAGCATAAATATTTGTGTAAAACATTAAATGTTTTATCATGTTTGGCATTAAAAAATAAACATCTTTACCATTCTAACCATATATCAAACATAATTTGTGAAAATTAAACAAAAACACTATTTTCTCACAAAACTATGTTTTAACCCTTTTAATCATATTAATAGTATAATATCACAAGTGATAGATAACAATGATTACATGTTAAAATTTTCAAAAATAACCACAGTTAGTGTGACATTATATTGCTTTATCACTTGTGATATTGATTATATGTGGAATATCATGACTAATGTCACATTATATTACTTTATCACATGAGATTTTATTATTATTTATTTATCACTCGTGATACTACAATGTCAGGGGTAATAAATGTTAAGCTACAGGTGAATCTTAGTTTATAAAGGTATTGGTATAGGGTTTAGTGGTTAGGGGTTTAGGAGTTTTGGTATAGGGTTTAGTGGTTAGGGGTTTATGTTTTTGGTATAAGGTAGTGGTCAGGGTTTAGGGTTTTCAGTATAGATTTTCAAGTTTAAGTATATATCACTTGTGATATTATACCTAGTGGTTAAGGGTTTAGGGTTTTTAATATAGGGTTTAGTGGTTAGGGGTTTAGGGTTTTTGGTATAGGAATTAGTAGTTGGGGAGGAGGGTTTAGGGATATTTTTTAGGGTTTAGGGGTTTTTGGTATAGGGTTTAGTGGTAGGTAGGGTTAGGGTTTTAAGGTAAAGATTTTAAAGTTTACGTATATATCACTTGTGATGATACATAAAGAGGTTTGAGTTTAGGTTTTTTTGATATAGGGTAATTGGATTAGAGGTTTTAAGGGTTTATGGTATAAATTTTAAGTCTTATGTATATATCAATTGTGATTTATACCTGAGTGGTTAGGGGTTTAGGTTTTTGGTATATAGAGTTTTAGTGGTTAGGGGTGGTATATTGGTTTTTATGGGTATAGAGCTTAGTGGTTAGGGAGGGGTTTAGGTTTTTTGGCATATGGTATAGTGGTTAGGGTAATGGTTTTTTGTATATGGTTTATGGTTAGTGTTGTAGTGGTTTTTGGTATAGGGTTAAGTGTTTAAGGGTTTAATTTTTGTATAGGAGGTTTAGTGGTAAGGGGTTTAAGGTTTTGGTATTGGTTTTAAATTTATTTATATATTATAATATAAATATATATGCACTAGGTGATATTAACATATTGATTGGGCGTTTAGCGTTTTGGTATAAGGTTTAGTGATTATTTATGGGTTTAGGTGTTTTTTGTTATATGGTTTTAGTGGTTAGTAGTTTAGGGTTTTTTGGTATAGGTTTTTAAGAAGTTATGTAATAACATTTATTTGTGATATTATACTTAATGTTGGGGTTTGGGGGTTTAGGATTTTTGGTAATAGTTTTATTGGTTAGATGATTTAAGAGTTTTTCGTATAATTTTTAAAAGTTTATGTAGTATATCACATGTGATATTACCCTAGAGGTTAGGGATTAGAGTTTTGGGTATTGGGTTTTAATGGTTAGGTGTTTTAATGTTTTTTGTCTATAATTTAGAAGTTTATATATTTAATCACTTGTGATAATTAAACATTGTGGTTAGTTTTAAGGTTCTTTGTATAAAAAGGTTTTAATGGTTAATAGGACATTAAGATGCATGACTATGGTTCTTTTATTACTTTATCACTTGTGATATTACTTATACGTTGAATACCATAATTAGTGTTACATTATATTGCTTTATCACCTGTGATATTACTCATATGTAGAATATCTCTTGTGTTCGGTTGAACCTAACTCTAATCTCTCATATTATCACAACAATCATCATAGTATCAAAATGTATAAAAAATTAATCAGTAAAACACACTAATAATGATTCTCTAATAGTAATACTAGTGAAAACGCACGAAAACGTATGAAAGCGCACAAAAACAGGAAAGCGAGCGAAAGCGGGAAAAGGCGCAAAAGTTGGCGGAACGCGCGAAAGCCGGCCTAAATGCGCGAAAGCGGGCGTAAACGCGCGAAAGCCGGCGTAAACGCGCGAAAGCCGACGAAAACGCGCGAATGCGGGCGAAAGCGTGCGAAAATGTATGAAACGTAAGAAAAAGTGCGAAAGCGGACGAAAACTGAAGAAAAAATGTGAAGATAGACGAAAACGTGCGAAAACGTACGAAAATGTGCGAAACTGACAAAAACGTGCGAAAACCTAACAAACTATGCGAGAACATCTAAAAACAGACGAAAACACGCGAAAACGGATGAAAACGCGCGAAAGTGCGCGAATACGTGCGCAAGCGGACGAAAACATACAAAAACGTAAAAATCATAAAAAACGTAAAAACGTAAAAAAAAAGTAAAAAAGCGTAAAAACGTAAAAAGACGTACAAACACGTAGAAAACGTTAAAATGTAAAAAATACGTAAAAATGTAAAAAACGTATAAAAACGTAAAAAAGCGTAAAAACGTAAAAAACGTTAAAAACGTAAAAAAAACGTAAAGAAACATAAAAAACGTAAAAAATGTAAAAAAACATAAAAACGTTAAAAAGCGTAAAAACGTAAAAAAAACGTAAAGAAACATAAAAAACGTAAAAAATGTAAAAAAACATAAAAACGTTAAAAAGCGTAAAAACGTAAAAACGTAAAAATGTAAAAAAAAAGCGTAAAAACGTAAAAACACGTAAAAAACGTTAAAAACGTAAAAAAACGTATAGAAACGTAAAAAAACGTAAAAGATGTAAAAATCGTAAAAACCGTATAAAAACATAAAAAACGTAAAATTATGTAAAAAACGTAAAAAACCTAAAAAACTTACAAAATGTCAAAAAAGTCATTTAATTGCAATTGGGACAATATTTGCCAACTTTACACATAATGAGAGAGTAGTTAGTGTGAGTATTAGTAAATTTACACTTTTGGTCATTTCATATTTTTTTTAATCTTAAATCTTGTCTTTTTAATCTAATGAAATGAATGGTCTAGATTTGTCCCTTAATATGTAGGGAGAAACTAGTATGTAAAATAACTCAACTCAACATGTTTAACACCTTTTTGAAAATCTCATAAATTATCAAAATCATTAAACACTTATAATGTAGATATCTTGTTCAAACATTTCAAATGTTTATACTTCATTTAATATTTTTTGTTCTCCCTTTGATGTTTACTTCATGAATTTATAATGACAACCTACTTGTCACATATGTCATTATATTAAATCTTACTCTCTCCGTCTCTAAATAAGTGTTCACTATTGACTTTTGAAGTCATTCTTTTGCAACTTTGACCTTAATTATTTCTTTTTGTATTATATAATACTTGATGCAAAATATATAAATAGATTGAGTTTTACATGTATTTTCATTGATATAGTTTTCATTAAGTATTATATAACATAAACAAAATAATTTAAGGTCAAAGTTGATGGAAAAAGACTCTAAAAGTCAATAGTAGACACTTATTTAGGAACGGAGTGAGTACTTAGTATCGTTTGTCTTCACTTTTATATTAACAAGATTTAAACGTTTACTTTATTATGCATATAATCCATCAACACTTAAGATCGAATCTTAATATTAAAGACTTATTGAATCACCACTTGATTCATCTCATGTATATATTAAAGTTTATATATTATCTCCATAATATTGTCTAATATAGTAGATACAACTTAATTTCATAAATTTTATTATTTATCCGACTAGATGATCAGTTGTATAAGACTCATAACCTTTTATATATCCTTATATATATATATATATA